>JAKWJD010000533.1:0-19590 GCA_027705065.1 Solanum peruvianum | reverse complement strand
CTATAAGTCTAGCATACGTATAAAAGTAAGTGAACCTATGATGTTATGTGATGCGATAAAGAAACCCCAGAGGGGTTAAGTAAGAGTGTGACATACGTTAAAGGGAAAGTGCATTGGCATACGATTAAATGATCATTCACGTAAAGCGGTGAGTAATTATAAAGAGTTAATGTGCTAAAGTTAAAGAATTTGGACAACATGATAATAGACTAAATCGAGAGGTGTGTGGAATCTCAAATGATTCGAAAGAAATAATACCAAGACGAACACACCTATGAGAGTGTAAAGTTAATGAAGAGACCAGTCTCTTTGAACACTTTAATGAAAATATTGAAGTTAATGCATACTTAATACTAAAAATGAGATGAGAAATCATCTAATAAGTTATGATGCCCTCATGCTAGAAGCCAGGTTCTATGATTATGAGATGAATGCAATGGAAATTTATACGGAGCACCGATAGCCTAGCTATGACTTGCGATTCCTTGTTTCGTGAAGCCAGAGGTTCGTGTAATTTTCATGAGATGAGACTGTCCGTTCACACGGGTATGGGTATCCTTACATCTCCTAGCCTTTGAAACTATACTACCAATATAGGGTTCTAGAAGGATTAGATTCCCAATGTACGCTAGCATGCTTTGATTCACTTTGTCCAGTGATTCTACCTCTTTTCTCTATGGGGTTAAAACTAGATTTCATGATGCTCACATGATCTATGTCTATTAAGGTTAAGGTTCCCAAAGAAAGAATGAAGTCAACCTCAAGTAATGCATATAATGAAATGAACGATACCAAAGGTGTTAGGATAGGATAATCAAGAGGTGATCTAGACATAAGTAATTACATTAGTTCATTCTTGGTCATTGCACAGCGAACCCGCTGAATGTCATAAACTACAATCTAGGTATGGCTGGTGTTTACACTAGCTTACGAATGAATGAAAATGAAGTATGTATGAATGAATGAAGCAGACTCTGTGTTTGCTAAAAAAGGCTCCCTAGTTGAGGTCCCATATGTTGATCCCTCATTTTGGGAAGTCCTAATGTCATGTCCATGATTCCAAGGTCTCATGCCATATGACCGAATGATATGAAATATGTTATGTGCTATACGCAATATGTTATGTGATGTATGCAATATGTTATATCATGTGTGCAATATGTTACGTATGGTGATGAATGTTACTCCCATAGCATGACTTTTTAAATCCGATTTTTGCAAGTCCACTAACTTTCCATAATTCATATCGTTAGGAGAGAGATCTTCTTAATCATGCATGTCCTTGGTGTGTGTTTGCATTTACCCATACATAGTACAAGTTAGTACTCTATACATGTAGTGTGTACTACTCAACCTTTACTTTAGGTGCGCACAGGTGGACGCTAGACTTTACGAGACGGCACTAATGCTATAAAGACGTGGAGCATTCATCAGGACTTGGTAGGCCCTCATGCTTTCGAGGACGCTTGCCATTATATTGTACATTTGATGTAGGCTTGAACTAGTGGAGTATGTTCCACTAGCGTTTCTTTCTCTATTATTTTCAGACATTGTATTGGTGCCATTCTTGAAACTTTATATTTTATGTAGATATGACTTTTTTATTTAGTTGAGTATCTTGGTATTAGATGTTTTTTGTAAATGATTATTAACTGACTTAGTTAAATCTTATATAAGTATAATGTATACTACTATGAAGTCTATGTATACTTCAAGTAACAAAAAGTTTAAATTTTCCGCTAAAATTAACCTGGATGATATAACTATGACGTATGTAGTCTTGTCTGCGCCCTCTAAGAGGTCAACGATGCCGGTCTCGTCTAGGGTCTTTATTTCGGTCGTGACAAAGATACCTTTCCAAAAGATATATATACTCATCACAGTTTATCATTCTTACATATAACCATTTAAAGGAAATCAATGTTTTACCTCAAACATACATATACACATTATCATCCTTCACCTTTCTCATCGACAAAATCTATAACATAATAATACCACAATTCACATGATAATTCCGACAAAGCCAAGTTCATATAAAACATAACGATTAAACAACGCCACCATAACTGGACCTTACAAAGAAATACCATTCAATATCATTTTAGTACTGAATAGAGTAATTTGGTCAACTCACCACCTTCAAATTATCATCATCTCCATTTTGTAGCGTTCAATTCACTTTACAAAAGATATTACCAATAAAAATGTATAAAACAATAAGCCAAAAATCTATCTATATCAATGATCAAACAACATTTAATATATGCATTATCATTATAAGGCAGGCTATAAACAATTCTATCACGATCTATACATATTCAAGATCCTAATACAATCTACCCATGAATTCAATCTTTTAAGCCATGATCGATTCACCCACATTAGATACAAAACTAGGTTAAAGGAATACATGGGTTCATGGAAATTTTGATATTAAAATCACCAGTTAACATCAATTATTTCATAAATCAAAACATTTACATCTTTTTATGCATACTAGAATTCAAAATAGGAATTTATATGCTTTTGAACATCTTTGAAAAGCCTTTTTAATCGGCTCCTTGAATTAAAGAAGAATAAAAGACGAAATTACCTTAACTTAATTGAAGAATTACAATGAAACTTATTGTCAAAATATGAAGAGCTTTGAATCCTAGCTTTAACCTTGCTTCTAGCTTGAATGGAATATAGAGAGAACTTGTATTAATCTTGAGGTTTTATTTTTGTATATTGAGGCTTATATCAAGGTTTTAGAGTGTTAACTAATGTAATATACCATAAATGACCCTAAATAAGCTTCCATGACTTAGTTAGGACCATCCGTGAATTTTCCAAACCATCCACACTTTGGGAGACATTTGAAGAAAGTTGAAGGTGTCAATCGATGGTTCTAATATAATGTCCGTGATACAATGATGGAGCGTACTGCATGGCTGTATTTTTGGTCAGAGACTCCATTATTAGGGTCTAAACTCCGACATATATGTGTGGAGCAATGACCCCAATCGAGGGGGCGTTCATTGGATTAAGGACCATAAATGGTGAGGCGTAGATTGGACAACTTTTGGTTGTATAGTAATAAGGATTCCCATCATTTTCAATTTGCATAACTATAACTAATATAGGAAGTCGGGAGTAATATCTTGATATTGTGCTTTTTTACTAGAAAATCATGCTAGAATTAAAACTGTAAACATCCTAGGTATGATGGATAGTGATTGTGTTGAAGTCTATCACCCGTAAAATGTGTGCTTAAGTTTAAATCTAACTTCCAACCTAGGGTTCGATAGTTGCATGAAATAATCGTGAACTTTGATGAAGTTGATTCCTAAGAGTGACAAACTAGCACAACATATGATCAAATGCACGAGTAGACTAGGAGAGTAGTGAAAATAGAAAAAACTGGGACCTTTTTTTGAAAGAGCCCTGCAATATTGCACATGCGTTTTTTTTACGAGACCCCATCTATTGATTGCCAATCAATCGAATGACCGTCGATTTGGTATGTGGATTGATACACAAAGAAATCTCACTTAGTTTAAAATGAAGGATGTAAAATACGGTAAGGTGATTGATCAAAAAACCATTATGTACACCCATCAATTCAATACAGGCTAATACTTTTGTCCCTCTGAACCACAGAGGGGTTACACGGACTGTAGATAAGTTTACAGACCATCAACCCCCACCATCAACCACACTGAAGCAACTTTCTGTAAAAATATTTTGCTTTTACTTGTGTTAACTCGTCGTTCACAAATTATTTTGAGTGTGTTTTTAGTTTGTTTGGGCACCAAGAACCTTTCAATAGGTACTATGATCTTGAAGATGCAAGTGGTATACACAAAAAAGGGTAAATCGATGTCGACTACCTTGAATCTCCAAAAAATCGACAAAGGCACATATATGGAGAAGGACCCAGCCTACGTTCCTCCAACCATAACGGCATCACCCACTGCACCCCGAGTTACTAGGGGCACCCCAAGAAGGTGAAACACGACGTACACATTGACTCCTCGTTTGTTGAGGAACGCATACTGATTAGGTCAAACACTAGGGCTACTTCTAATTCTAACTGTGGTTCCACAATTGTTTTCCAGTTGCACACTGTTTATGGCTCTGGGTCTTACAAGTTGTATAGGTCTTATTCAGCCCACGCTTCTACCTCTAGTTCTAAGGGAGCCACAGAGTCTGGTCACTATGAAAAATATGCCTAGGTTAATGAGGCTAATAATTCGGAAGCAACACCAGTATAAAGAAATGATGATTCTCTTCAAGAGGCCGACGATCCAAATAGATAGTGTGCTGACGGTGAATGATAGATATATCGATATGTCAAGCTGTTTAATTATAAGGATGTAATGTCCCGATTGGTCATGGAGGAATGTCGGGTCCTCACAAGTAGCTTGGATACAGTGCTAAAGGTACATTGATTGTGAAACCTTAATACAACAGTGAGGAAAGTGTTTTGGAGTTCTATGCTTCCTATGTTGTCACTATAAGAGGGTCATTTTTCAACCTGGACAAGACCGCAAAACAGGACACTCTCACTTCCACATTGGTCTATCCGAATATTTCAATAAGACCCTACTTATGGACCAGATTGGGCCCTAAACATCATAGTGTTTTATTATAAGTTGCACGTAATATGGATTGGCAACTTTTATAGGAGTATTGAGAAGCGGGAGGCTGTTAAGCAGTGGTTAGCCCAATTTATTGTTGCTGATGGCGAACATGAAAAGTTGTCACAAAACCGCGACCGAGAATAAGAAAGGCCACAATAACCTTTGTGACAAAATTCTTATTGTTATTTAAGCTCAACAGAGTCTCACCCACGAAGTCCGACAACCAATACACATAGGACAGCGCAATCATGGTTGCCACATTAGTAGCCGGGTTGGAGATTGATTTCACTCATATGATACTCATAGATATTCAAAAGAGTGCATTCAAGAAGGACTTACTTATTGCTTCAATATTTGTATCTTTTTATATTTTGTGATCAACAAATCTAGGGTTGGGATCGTGTAACAAAACCAATGGTTGGGATCGTGTCCCAATTTACTTGTATCGAAAGTTCTAGCCACTTAGAATTTCATTCTAAATAGTGGTAGATTAAAACATTTTTGAATTAATCAAACTTAAATTCAATTTGTGACACCAATGTGTAAAATATAAAAAAAAGGTCTATAAACAAGTGGTAAAATAATCAAAAATAATAAAGAAAACTAGTATAGGAGAAAGTTCTTGGGGTGTGATCGCAATACATTGCTATGAACCCAATATGAAATAATATTAACTAGAGGCTATTTAGTGTTTAAATAGTCAATAACTCATGTTTAAGATGTGTAACAACTTGTAGAAGTTAGTTTGAAGGGGTTAGAAGTCAAACTTTTAAGGAAGACCAAGACGTGCAAAAGAAATATATTATTAATGGATTTTTTGGTATAGTATGAGGATTAAATTGAGTATCAAGGGTTCCTAACACATATAATGTATAAAAAGGGTAAAAATGTTCGAGTATGACTCCCCATGGTCCAACCTAAGTGTTACACCCTAAAACAAACAAAGGTAAACTAGAGCTTTGTTAAAATTTTAGGTTAAAATGAGTTATATTGATGTTCTTAGGCAGTGTGTGAAGTTTGGTAACATTTTTAGGTCAAACGTTGATGACGTTCAAAAGGTGTGTCTTAGGAAGTGCTTATGTGTCTTGATGTGTTTTAGTGAGTTTTTTGTGTTCGTTTTAATAGAAACTGCGGTAGGATGTTCCTAAAAACCAGAAAAATATTCTTAGGGGTTTAACGTTTGGGTATAACCCCACATAGAACCCAGGAAGGGCCTTAGAAAAGGATCCCATTCAATTGTCATGAGGATGCCAAACAACGACCAAGGACATCCACAAGGAATGGACCATTTGTCAACCAACTACCCACCAACCTTGGGCACCATTTGAACCTGAAAGGCTAGATAAACCTTCAAATATATGAGTTGCAGACCTTATCAATGGACCTCATCTAAGTGGCGTCGATTGGGGGACGTTCCGTTTGTTGGTTTGGTGTAGGTGGTGCTGCCAAAAGCTGTAATTTTCTATAAAGGCTTAGGGTGTTTTGTAATTTCACCCCAAGTCTTTTATGAACCTTAAGTGATACTTTTATTGTAGGTATGTTAAGGAGTTTGAAGCCTTAAGACCTAATTTTAGACTTTATTTTCTATAACCCAAAACGTTCTCTATATAAAGACTCTATCTAAAACAAAATAGAAGCTTAGACTGAAGAAGGTCCTGGAAGGCTGGTGGTAACGTGGTTCTTCATCAAAATATGTGGTTTTTATTCTATTTGAGGTATGGTAGTCATCCTTGAACTTTCTTTTATTCAAGGAGCCACTTCAATAAGAATTTAGAAAGGGTTTTATTTTAATACATCTTTATTCCTTGGCTCTAAGAATGGGTCTTGCACGAAAACGTTTTAAAGGATTCAAATATGGTTTTTATAATGTTAGTTGTTGATTTTAATGCTAAAAACATCAATGAATCCATTTTATTGGTTTTTGTCAATTTTTTACCTATGAAATGGGTCTAATGAACATGATTTGATAATTTTAGAATCAGAGTTTCTTCATTGTTATATTGCGATTTACTACTTCCCTTAGGTCTATTTTATGAAGTATTATTGAGAAATTTATTATATGTTGTGAAAACTTTGATTAATTGTAACTAGGTTACTTTGCTTAAGCTTTTATTATGAAATGCTCTTGAGTGGTATGGTCCACCTTCTTAATGGCGGTGTTTACTTGACGTATTTGATTATATTTGGTATGTATTGTGAGTATGGCTTCGAATGCCTAATGTGTGAAATGATGTCATAATGATGAGGTTCATATTGATACCATTATTAACCTTGAATTATATGTCTTGTTTAGATTATGCCTAAGTGATGTATGTGTATATGTTGAGAATGCTAGTGTTTGAGAAATGATGAATGAAGGTATAAGTATGTTTAGAATTCAATAGTAATGATAATGGTGATTATGTGCAAGGCGTTCTCACATGTACACATACACTCAAACTTGTAATGAATGAATGGATGAAGTTAAACAAGATGAATGGAAAGGGGAAATTTGAAGTGAACACTCTTCATGAGTTGAGATGAAGTCTTTAGTAGCACACTCATTATCTTCCAAGAGCTTTCTAAGATAGGTATGAGGATGGATATCCATCGCGATTTGAGATGTTTTGTCCACTAGTTAACATTAATCTATAGTATAAAATATTGAGAATCCCTGGGGAGTGATTCCTAGCACCTAGAGGTTATTAAGAAGGGGTGGTTACGCTTCGTGATTTGAGATGTTACATCCCAATGTACCTCTTGACATGAGTACTCCTCGTTAGTAGAGAATAAGGTACTTAGTAGCAATCTCCTTATCCCTTAACTATGCACCCGCATAGGTGTAGCTATTCGAAAAGGCCTGTAAAAGCTAAGAGAATTAACCTACCCTAACCAAGTGGGGATTTCTTATCTGGTAAGGGTAGTATCGATATTCCATGTCTAGCTCTCATGCTCTATGTTGGTAGGATATCCCCTACAAAAGAATGAATGAACTAAGCCTTTTAAAAGAACATACTACTTAGGGTAGGTGGTGGTATGGAAAGCTATCTATCCATTGCCTTAAGTAGATCTTTCTAAAGAGGAGTCTTGATGTGTTTTATATGAAGTTCATGAGCTAAGTCTCCTAAAAGACGTAGTACTTAGGGTAGGCAGTGGTATGGAACACTATCTATCCGTTGCACTAAGTAGACCTTCCAAAAGGGTAGTCTTTGTGTGTTATATATGAAGTAAATGAATAAGCTGTCATTATTTTAAAATGAAGTTAGATTAATTAATGTCAAATGTTAAAGAAATAAGTTAAACTTAAGTTTTATGTAATGAATTTATTAATGACTAACGTAGAGTGCTTAATCCAAGGGAATCCTCAAGTAGCACTAAGTGATGCTAGTAGTATGTGATGGTATTCTCACATTGCACTTAGTATAACTTATAGGTCCTATTGGAGAATCTTACTTACATGAAGTCCTTCTTGTATGAATATCTTTAAAATGACAAGCCAAGAGTGTGGACTTATTTCCTGGCCTAGCTAAGCCTATGTTGGTAGTCTTAAGGATCGATTTGCTGTCTTGAAGGGGGTGTATTGTCGGTCCCTTATTGACTTACCTTAGGGAGTGTTAGGATAACTTGGTTAGGGAAACCTGAAACGAAACCAGTTCACTTGGGGTAACATGTTCACTGTAATGTTGTCACTGTTTAAGTGTAATTTTATTTGGTTCATCTAAAGTGTCTTTTGGTTCTATAATTATGAGAGTTATTGTTTATGCGATAATTAATGAGTCTTATACTATAATAAGTCTAAAATCATGAAGTTTTTATTTATTATGCATGACAGCTTATTTTACTAAATTGTCCTTTTTCACATGTTTTTGCATATGCCATAGTTAGTAAATTGGTTAGTACTAACCCAATACTTTTCTATACTTAATATGTATAAGTTGGAGCGAAGTTGAAGGCTAGAAGGCAAAACATGGGAATCTACTATTTCAAGGCAAAGTGTGTCCTCATATATCCGAGGGCATAGTTGTATTTACTTAGTTTCTATCTTTAAGACTTAATATTTATTTCCTTTAAATGTTAAGGGTCGTGTCCCTAAGATTATTAATTTCATGTCTTTAAGTTGGCTTTCGAAGACGAGATCAATCCTTATCTTTTATGAAAGATGTTCCTTTTATTATGTTATTTGTAAAAAGTTTTAACTCTGCACTACTTTTCATGTCCTATGTAATTAATGATAGCTAAGGGTTCTACAAGACCTTTTAAAGGTCATGTATGCAATTGTTCTTACCTAAGGGTGCCCTCTTTTCCTACTGGTTACTTTTGGGTCGTTACACTAAGGGTCCCCAAAAAGGAACAAAACATTGGACTTCAAAGCTACCAGGGAGCTTGTTTATAGAGTTGATTGCACGTCGCCAAATTTATATATAAAGGGCAAAAAGTTTTCCTGTGATGCGGGAACAACATGAACCATTCTTTCTCAAAATTATCCAGAACCAAGAATTGGAAGTGGCCCCGCGAGGCGCAGGCATGTTGAAGATTTGGTCCCGTAGTTTTTATGTCAAATTAGAATTGGTTTAAAGTTCCAATAAGTGTAGGGGTCTTTTTGATACTTTGGGGATTATTTATGTGCAGTTATTATAGGTGTTTGAAGTGTATTGAAGCAATAAATGTTACACTTTCATAATTAACTAAAATAGCTAGGGCATTTTATGTTGCTAAAAAGGTTAATACAATGTTAATAAAGTGTTTTAAATAATTTATATTGAAGAGTTTTGAAGGTCAAACGTCCAAGGCTTCGTAAGTTAATCTTTAAACGTGGAAGTGTGTCCTTGTATGCATACCTTATTTTTATATGTATTTTGGAGTCTAAAAACAGTATATTTAACCCTAGTATCTTACAATACATGTTATGTGTCAAAATGTTTTTTATGACTCCCCAAGGACTACGCTAAGCATCCTTGAAAAGGATCCTAACATTGGACAAGGAAATTGCCCTAGGCAGCGGGCAGAACCAAGAAGTGAAGACAACCTCGCGTCGCACGCCTGGCACTTTGTCTGGCTATGGATCGTGCGAGCTACACTAGGCTCACTGCCTCAAATTCATGGGAGGAAAGATTTGGGGCTGCCTCCGTGACGCGCAGCCACTATCAAAATTTGGTTGCGTTGTTTTAGAGTAAAGTTTGACATGTCTAAAATTCCCAATAAGTATGGGGGTGTTTTTGTAAAATTTGGAGACGGTTATAAACTTTTATTAGAATCTATTTAACCATTTTCCCATGTCGAAACCCCAACGCCTATTAAGAAATATAAATCCCCAAAACACTCTTCTCTTCCAAAAACTTGAAAACCTCCATTGAAGACCAAGCACAAGAACAAGCTATGGAGGTGAATTTTTGGAGCTTTGTTCTCTGATATTCGTGGTCACTCTCATGAAAAAGGTTTGGTAATACTTTATCCACAAATAACTATTCATCTATGGAGTCCTTTGAAAGCTTTTCCAAACATTATTCTGAGTGATAAGTTTTATTTTTCAATCAAGCCGTGGGTTCTTTCTCAAACTGGTTTCAAAAGATTTCTAATGATGAATATATGTTAGCTACTGATTTTATAAAGAATTTCTACCCAATTTGATAAAAAAAATCGTCATACTCTTAATTCCTCAATGTTAGCCTATAATCTAAGTCTTGTGATCTTAAATTCATGTTTATAGATTTATAATTAGATTGTATTGAATCACTTATTTCTGTTATTATCTATATCAATTGAATATGAGTTGTTGGGAATTGATCAAGATGATCATTGTCTTGGATATGAAATGTTGGGAATTGATCAAGATGATCTTATTTCCTCTAATTAGCACAGAATGTATATTGAATTGTGCTGATTGGCATGGTCAACTTATGGTGGAGATGTTTACATTCTTCTACATGTTTTTGTGTTATAATCATGACCTTAAAGGCAGTAGCTGCAAGATGCATTTATATGATGATTTCAGTGTTTAGGAATTTAAAGGATTTTGTTTTGATTGTAATATCATGTTATAAGTGAATTGATGTTATGTGAAGTATATGAATAGCCCTCCATACTAGTTGCACGACCTAGGTGCGGAGATGATGTTATATGTATATGTGTGATGATCATGTTAGGGTTAGGTGTGCTGTAAATGGCTAATGATGAAAGGTATTCGTGTAGCATGACCCTTACCAATATGAACCATATATGAATGTGTCATCAAAGTATGATAGGAGTGTTCTATTCTATTGTATATAATGTACTTCCCTCCTAATATGTTATGTGATTGTGTGTAGTCAATATTCTTAATACTCTAGATGTGTTTGACTAAAGACTTGAAGAATATTGTACATGTGTTGTGATCTTTAGAGGGTGTTATCCTCAATAATATGTGCTAGCCATTATGTGATCATGTTGACTAATATACACGCACAAACTTCATGCATATCTATGAGTAGGGTACACTCATGATGATTAAGGAAAGGATAGTTCTCCTATGCATCATTACCTGTTTCTATGCATTTAAAGTATATGATTAATGTAGTTATGAACATGCCACGACCGGGGAACACCCCCTAGAAGTAACATGGCCTATATTTATCATTCATAGGATTATCATAGATAAATATAGTGGAAAATTTAAAAATTTCATAGCACATCATATAAGAGAACATCACTTCCATTATCTATAAAATACCATAATACATAATTAAAGACTCTAGTCTCTTTTTCTCATCCTAGGCTCAAAATAGAGTAAATTAGGGAAATGACCCTTATAACATAAATCATAAGTATATTATTATATAACTTTACAATAAACAATGACTTAGGAAATCGTTGGACTTAAGGATTCCTTTTCTTGAGCTTTGGAATCAAATATCAAGCTCCTTACCGTTAAAGACATTCTTTATGCATCCATAACCTACACTTTGTGTAAAAATGTAGAGAAGAATTAAGTTATTACAAGAATGCATTAAGTATGACAACCATGCAAAAACATGCATTAAAAAGGCATTTTACTTGAAAACATGCATCATGTGTTTTTAAGAAATGTTCATAAAACTCTTATACAATAAGAAAAAATCATTCATATACTAAATATAGGCATATTCAATGGTCACACATTTTATAAATCATACATTGCATTTAAGTCCCATTTAAGACCACTTTGCAGTAGGCTTTCCCATTTTACAGCAAGCTTTCCTTTCTTTTTTTCAATGAACTCTTTTCTATTTACAGTGAACTCTTGTTCCCTTTATAGTGAACTTCCTCTTATACTAAATTTTTGACTTTCCCATGTAACCCTCTAGAGACACTTGGTGCAATGTATATATAATGTCCCATAACACAATCCATACTCAAGCAACACCCTCAGTCCACAAGGAAACCGTACATGTAATATTTCAACTCAACATATACATTCATATAGGACCTTCTCATATAACAAGACACACAATCCACATTACCCTTAACCTAAGACTTTAATCACAATCTTAATCTAAGTCTACTAGTTGAATGTACATGTGAAGCCCCATAACCTCACAAATACTTAGTAAACCTATCATAAGACCACAAGCATCATAACATATACTTCAAACATCAAACCTAAAACTATAGTAAACTACATGCATATCAAGCAAGCCCTTCAATCATATAGTCAACAAGACAAAAATTATGCAAATAAGGATAAGACAATTTCATGTAACTCATACCATGCATTTCATCATAACAAGTAGACAACACTACAATGGCGTGCATAAGGAACATAAACATAATCATACACTTTAGAACACCTTCCTAGAACTTCCTCTAAGAGCTTCTTAAGAAATGCATAGGTAAGTTAATCACTCTAACATAATCCTAATAAACTTCCCTTAGGTTATTATAGTTAGGGTCCTATTCATTAACTTTCATTGTCCAATTTACTTTAGATAAATTATAGTCTTAACCGACACTACCGTTGGTGCGAAACATAGTTTTTGGTGTTGTAGAGCCTTACAGCAAGGAATGGTGCTCTACTTAGCTAATGTAGAACAATAACACATTCTTTAATATTAAGTGAAATCTCTTGATAGATCCTATATGGAAAGAATAGTTTATTGAACTTGGAGGTATATGTGATAACCCTCTTAATGCCAAATGGGGCATTTTAGTTATCCACTTTTTGAAATATCACTCTATGCCCTTTGGACTATGAGTCTAACCACCTCATGAGGACTATGGTACCCTACCTTCCTACAATTGGAAGGGACACCCCTCATCTTCAAGTTAACTCCGTGCGAATCTAAGTTCTCTGTCACATCTGGGAGCACCCCCTAAACGTACCTGGCATCATCGTCCTCATCGTGGAGTAAGACTAGCCTCTTAGCTTACATCATTACATTTATAGATTAAAATACAGAAAAATTTCAAACTTTTCTATATCTATCTTAAGGATTATATAGACCTCTCCCATACACATTATATAATCATATTTTGTATACATAGACCCTTCATATAAGAAGATTACATAGTCTTCTACTTTTATTGCACATAGATATATAAGATACTTAACATAGTCTTAAAAAGATATCTCATCTCATAACAATCTAAAAGAGAAGTATATTAATTGGGCATATCCCATACTTCAACGTAATGAAGTCACACATAAGGTATACAATTTTAGTAGTCAAATAAAAAGGAAAGAGTTAGAAGTCCTATAACTTAAACAACATCAAAATCTTGATAGTGTCATTGCCCTAGGAAAGAGAGGGCCTACCAAACTTGGATGATTGAGACTTCCTAATCGTCCTTCAAAGTTATCTCAAAATCCCTTCAACTCTCGGAACCTAAAATTTTGGGGAAAAGGAAGAAAATGGGGTTAGTACACTACCTGTACTAAGTATGAGACCATATGCACACACATCATAAAGTCATGATAAAAATGGACATTTTATTAAACTATCCAATTTACTTTGAAAAGCCATATGCACGTTCAAGAAGACCGTACCAATGAACAAGACATATTGATTAAATCAATATCATGTAGATCACAACATCAAAAATACTAAGTTTGGTCAAGCCCACATCCATATCCACACAATTGAGCACAAAAAAAGAAAACTCTACCATCAAAGATATGATATCAACAAGCATATCCTCAAAGGTTTGAATAGTAGCTCCGCTTGGCAATCTGTTTGGGATGAAAAAGTGCTTAGTTTAACTATTGTATCCAAACCTTTTCTGAATGACCTCCAAAGCCTAGATGTCAATTAAGCACCCCTATCTGATATGATTGATAACAGAATAACATGGCAACACACATTATCATCTATGAATATCTTTGCATGATCCTCTGTCGAGTAAGTAGACTTTACGGGAATTAAATAAGCAAATTTTGTAAACTTATCCACAACTACCCACATGGATTCATATTTTTATTTATGTTTGAAGAAAACTAATCACAAAATCCATATTGATGTATTCTCACTTTCTATACGGGTGCTTGGAAATGTAGGAGTAAACCACCCAGCTTTTGGTGTTCGACATTCACTTGTTGGCATTTTGGACAATTAGCACCAAATTCCTCTATGTCATTCCTCATGCCTTCCTACCAAAACACTTCCCAAAGGTCATGATATATCTTTGTAGATACCGAAATAATGTTGGAATGGAACCCGTGAGCTTCCTCAAGAATCCAGTTCCTCAAGACATCTAAATTGGGAACACACAACTTTCCTTTATACCTCCAGAAACCATCCGCACCTAAGTAGAATGACTCATTAAGATTACAACGAACCAATTCCTTCAAATCCATCAATGTTTGATAAAGGTGTTTCTTAGACTTAACCTCAACCACCAAAGATGACTCGTAGTAATGATACACCAAGAAAACCACCATTCAGAGAATTTTTGAATATAACACCCAATCTAGCCAATCTATGAACATCTTTCACTAGGTCGTTCTTGGCTTTTTCTACATTAGACACACTTCCTATTGTAATACGACTTAGAGAATCCAAAACCATATTGACCTTGTCGGGGTGATAGAGAACATTCATGATGTAACCTTACAACAATTCCAACAACCCTTTTTATCAAAAATTCAAATCCTTTTGAGTAAAAACATATTGCAGACTCTTGTTATCGGTATACACATCCACATGGACACAACAAAAGTAATGTCTCCATATTTTCAAGGCAAATACCATGGCCTCTAATTTAAGATCATGAGTTGGATAATTTTTCTCATGCACCTTAAGTTGTCTAGAAGCATAGGCTACAACTTACCCATGTTGCATAAGCACATACCCCAAACCCACTCGTGATGCATAAAAATATAAAATTAAACCCTTGGTACTCGACGGTAAAGTCAACACAGGAGCAGAAGTAAGCCTATCATTCATGATTTGGAAGCTTTTTCTCACATGCTTCCGACCACTCAAATTTCATACTCTTTTGGGTGAAAGTAGTTAAGGGAGATGCTATGAACACAAAAAATTCTACAAACCTCCTATAATAAATCGTTAGACCCAAGAGACTCCTAATGTAACTTAGATATAATGGCCTAGGCCAATTTTTTCACTGCCTAGGTTTTCCTTGGATCAACCTCAACTCCCTCACTACAGATGATACAACCAAGAAACGCCACAGACCTCAACCAAAACCCATATTTTCTATACATGGAAAATAATTGGTTATCCTTAAGCACTTGTAACACCAACCTAAAATTCTCCATGTGTACAACCTCATTTTTTGAATATACAAACATGTCATCAATGAAGACAATGACAAATAAATCTAGGTAACTTCTATACATCTTATCCATGAGATCCATAAATGCCGCCAGGGAATTAGTTAGAACAAAGTACATTACTAAGAACTCGTAGTGAACATATCTAGTCTGAAATTACATTTTTTGTATATGTTTACCTCTAACCCTAAGTTGTTTATACCCGAATCTCAAGTCAATCATAGAAAAGTAGCTTTCCTCTTGGAGTTGATCAAACAGATTGTCAATCTGAGTGAGATGATACTTGTTCTTAATAGTGATTTTATTGAGTTGGTGATAAATGATGCACATTCTAAGGGACCCATCCTTTTTTTCATAATAAATACTGGAGCACCCCATGGAGAAATACTTAGGAGAATAAAGCCCTTGTCTAATAAATCTGAATTTACTCTTCAACTCTTTCAATTCTATCGGATCCATCCGATATGGAGAAATGTAAATGTGATTTGTATCCGGTATTAAGTCGATGCTATATGATATTTCCGTTTTGCGAGGAATACCGAAAGATCATTAGGAAACAGCTCCGGAAATTCTATCTTTACGGAGACCGACTAAATGGGAGGATCTTCAAAGTCTAAATCTTTGACTCTCACTATATGTTATAAACACCCTTTATAGTTAAATTTACAAGATTCTAGACAAGAAATGATATGATCTCTAAGAATAGAATTTCCCCCTTCCACTCTAAGATGTGTTCATTTGGAAATTTGAACTTGACAATTGTAGTTATACAATCAATGGAAGCAAAACTATTATGCAACCAATCCATCCCAAAAATACATTGAAATCAACCATATCAAGTTCTACTAATTCAACATGAGTAACTCTATTGGGCAACCTTATAGAAAAATTTCTATATACCCTCTTCAAAACGACAAACTCACCTTCAGAGGTAGTTACCATGAAAGCTTCATTTAGAATATCCAGTAAAATATCAAACTTTGTAGCTATCAAGGTAGTAAGAAAATATAGTGTAGAATTCGGATCAAGTAAATCATATTGATCAATAGATAAGACTTGTAACATACACGGTCACCACATTGGGAGAACTATCTTGTTCACCCCTTTAGAGAAGTGCATAAAAGTTATTCTTCTTTGAAGGATTCACAGTAGAACCACAACCTTTCCCACTACCTTTGTATTTCCCCTTCACATTTGGGTAATCCCTAACCTTGTGTACACTCTTGACACACCCAAAGAAATTTCCCAATCCAGCAAAGTAATCACCAAAATGCTTATTGCTACATTTTCTACTAGTCGACTTCTAGTTTAGTGTCATTGTACCTCTTCCCCTATGAAACTTTGTGTTAGAAACCCTATGATCACGAGCCTTGACCTCTTTGCACCTGTACTCTTTCTCTTAGTCGTCACCTCTTCCACTTACTGATCATGAGCCATGAGGTGAGAAATATTTATATTGTCATGTAGCATAGCCAAATAACATTCTTTTTTCATGTAATCTTACAATACTTTCACAGAGTGACTCATTTCATCTCTAGGATCGGAAATAAAAGGAGCATACCTTGACAATTTAGTGAATTTCAAAGAGTAGTCAAGTATAGTCATACCAGGTTGACGAAGGTTGATGAATTCGTCCACTTTGGCTTTCCTCTTATCCTTATTCTCTCTCCAAGGACAGACCAAGTTTAGGCCAGATCGTTGAGTTGGTAAGTTCTAACTCAGCCTTTTCACTAGGAGTCAACCCCATAGAATAGAGGATATTGTAGGTTTCATCAATGAAATCTTGATGTCTTTCTCAACTTTGGGTCCATAGAAAGTATGGGGATTCATCCTTGAAAAATAACTTAAATGGGAGGCAACAATACATTCATTTTGGTTTTCTCGGGGTATAACCCCGCGATACGATTGCGTTGTCATGGCTTGAGCTTGAGTAGTGACCTCTTGTGCTTGAGTAGTAATGACTTGGGCGATTTTAAGAACGTCAGCCCTTATGTCACCATCCGTCAATGGTGGAGGATTGACCGAAGCTTGATAATTATTAGCAACTTGTTCAAGAGGAAGGACTTGATTACATTAGGGAGGAGCTCCTGCATTGGCAATCTCTTCATCAAGTCTTCGTATGACTGTTCTTTGGGTATTCATTGCCTATAATAATTTACAAAATCCAAATAAAAAAAAGGTTTGAGAGGAAGCAAAAGAAGCCTAATGGTGTAGATCTCTTTTTTTCAAGTCCCTTGTACCATAGCAGCCCATCTTGACGTCCACTGGCATCAGAACCTGTATGAACGTGTCGATTGCCCTTGGCTAAAACAAGCCCTCAAGTAGTTCATTAATCCAGATAATATACCTCATCTCCTCCAATACACCATCTAAATTCTCCACATCTAACACGACACACTAATAAACCTAAACTTGCATAGGTTCCTCCTCAAAGCAAGTACAAATCTTTACTATGGAAAATGGAAGATCTGAAAGTGAAAGAGTATTAGATCTGTGGATCCATTAAATCAAAGCAAAACATGAAGTGGGGTTTGATTTTGATAACCCTTTTTGTATTTTTTCTCACTTTTCTTGAAGATTTAAGATTGTGATGAATAAAAAAAAAGAGTGAAAAGGAGTTATCAATTAGTGTTTTGAGTTATTTTTTTCCATTGGACCAAGTGAAACTCTTGAAGAGAAAATCCCCATTATATTATAAATCAAGAATGGAGAGCTTGAAGCCAGCAAGCATAGACCAACTTTGGGCTCCACACACACATATAGAGTTGAGGATAGAGAGAGAGAGAAAATCTAGAGAAGAAAGTAGCCAATACACAGTTATTTGCTAAGGTCACATATAGCAAAGACTCTAGAGCAAGATAATGTATTTCAATGAAAAAGGAGAGTTTTTAAGAATCTTACATTTTTCTATTCATAAGTGTGACACGGTTTACAATGAGGAATAAGAATCTACATAGACGTGGTTAAGTTAAACATTGATTCTTAAGATATTAAAAATCATGCTTTGACACCATGTTTCTCGCATCCGGGGAGCACCCTGTCAATGTAACCGGCATCGTTGTCCTCATCGACGACTAAGACTAGCCTCTTAGCTTACATCATTACATTCATAGATCAAAATGCGGAAAAATTTCAAACTTGTATATATCTATCTTAAGGTTTACATAGACCTCTCACATACACGTAAAATATTCATATCGAGTATACATAGAAAAATTGTATAAGAAGATTACATAGTCTTCTACTTTTCTTGCACACATATATATATATAAGATACTTAACATAGTCTTAAACAGATGTCTAATACATAACCATCTAAAACAAGAGTATATCAATTGGGAATATCCCATACATCAATGTAATGAAGCAACATATAGACGATAAAAATCTTTAGTACTCAAATAAAAAGTGAAGAACTAGAGGTCGTATAGTTGAACAACATCAAAAAGCTTGATAGTGGTATTGCCATTGGGAAGTTACGACCTACCCAACTTGGATGAGTGAGAATTCCAAGTCTTTCTTTAAAGTCGTCTAAAAATCCCTTTAACGTCCTGAACTTAACATGTTGAGGAAAATGGAGAAAATGGGGTTAGTACACCACTTGTACTAAGTACTACACCATATGCACACATATCATAAAATCATGCAAAAGAGGGACATTTCATCATAGTATGCAATTTACATTGAAAAATTTTATGCACATTCTAGAAGACCATACCAATCAATAAGAAATATCCATTAAGTAAAGATCATGTACATCACAAGACAATCAATGCTATGTTTTGTCAAACCCACATGCATATCCACATAATTGAGAAAATAATAAAGACAACTCTACCATCAAAGACATAATATCAACAAGTATGGATATGAGATCCTAACATCATAATAAAATCCACACCATTACCTATGAACCCTCATTAATTAAACTAGTGAAAAGACAAAGCAAATCCCCACAACCTTACTTAATCAAGTAAACCCACCAAGAACTAAGACTGTTGTCCAACTTCGCATAGCATATCATTAAAGTACATATCATCATATAGTATCATCAATATGAAATATCATCGTATACATATCATGTACAATTATAAGTATTTACATACATATAATAACATTGTCCTAAGACGTCCCTCATGTCTAACTTGTGTTATGTTAACGTAGAGTCCCATACCTCTACCTAGACTAAGCTAAACCCCTTAGGTCATCTTAGTTAGTGTTCATTCATTCAGTTCATTTTAG
>JAKWJD010000532.1:0-19528 GCA_027705065.1 Solanum peruvianum | reverse complement strand
CACTTCTGGTGGGGTAGAATGAAGCGAGATGTTGTTGAGTTTGTTGCCAAATGTCCAAATTGTCAACAAGTGAAGTATGAACACCAGAGGCCCGGAGGAACACTTCAGAGAATGCCCATTCCTGAATGGAAGTGGAGAGAATCGCGATGGACTTCGTGGTTGGTCTCCCCAAGACATTGGGTAAGTATGACTCTATCTGGGTGATTGTTGATAGGTTAACTAAGTCTGCTCACTTCATTCCTGTCAAGGTGACTTACAATGCAGAGAAGTTAGCCAAAAATCTACATCTCAGAAATCGTTCGATTGCATGGGGTTCCACTATCCATTATATCAAATAGAGGTACGCAGTTTACTTCTAAGTTTTGGAAAACATTGCATGCAGAATTGGGTACTAGGTTGGACCTTAGTACCGCGTTCCATCCTCAGACCGATGGTCAGTCTGAGCGAACGATTCAAGTGTTGGAGGATATGCTTCGCGCATGCGTGATAGAGTTTGGTGGCCATTGGGATAACTTCTTACCTTTGGCAGAGTTTTCGTATGATAATAGCTATCACTCAAGTATTGATATGGCTCCATTTGAAGCATTGTATGGGAGGAGGTGTAGATCTCTCATTGGTTGGTTTGATGCATTCGAGGTTAGACCTTGGGGTACTGATCTCTTGAGGGATTCGTTAGAGAAAAGGTGAAGGCATTCAAGAAAAGCTTCTAGCGGCGCAAAGTAGACAAAAGGAGTATGCAGACCGGAAGGTTAGAGACTTGGAGTTCATGGAAGGTGAACAAGTCTTGTTGAAGGTTTCACCCATGAAAGGGGGGGTGATGCGGTTTGGAAAGGGGGTGGTAAGCTAAGTCCAAGGTATATTGGACCATTTGAGGTACTAAAGCGAATAGGGGAGGTGGCTTATGAATTAGCCTTGCCCCCAGGTCTGTCCGGAGTACATCCGGTATTCCATGTGTCCATGTTGAAAAGATACCATGGAGATGGAAATACATCATCCGTTGCGATTCAGTTTTGTTGGATGAGAACTTGACTTATGAAGAGGAGACGGGGTTGCTATATTAGATAGAGAAGTTCGCAAGTTAAGGCGGAGAGAGAGAGATTGCATCCATCAAAGTTCAATGGAAGAATCGACCGGTTGAAGAAGCTACTTGGGAGAAGGAGGCAGATATGCAAGAAATACCCACACCTGTTTACAGATTCAGGTACTTTTTCGCCATTGTTTTCTTCTTTTGATCGTTAGGGGACGAACGATGGGTAAATTGGTATATTGTAACGACCTGTCTAGTCGTTTTGAGCAAACATATTTTATTTCTGGAAAAAAACTGGCTGGGACGACGGATGTAACGACGGACCGTCATAGTCACGACGGCCCGTCGAGGAGGTGTCGTTCCATGACACTTAGAATTTGAAATTGGGGTACTGAAAATCGACTCTCTGTAAATTGTGACGGACCTGCAGGACGTGCCGTCACATCCACGACGAACCGTCGTGAGTTTTCGTTGCAAAACACTTCAACTTTTGAGAATTTGGTACAAAGAAACGAGTTTCTGACCGTCAGGACGGAGGTGCAGGACGGACCGTCACAGGTGTGACGGGCCGTCACAGCCCACCTGGAATCTGGGGAGGTTGCGACGACCACCGTGACGGACCGTCGCAGGCACGACGGCCCGTCACAGATTGCGCAAATCCCAGGCAGAGTTTAGGATTTCTCCACACGTTTTTAAGGGTCGTTTTGGACTATTCTTCCTAAATATAAAGATTGAGGGTTAATATTAATAGGTCTAATTACTTGGGGGTTAAAAGGGGTAACCTTAAGTTAATTAGTGGGTTTTATTGTCGTCCTTTACACTTAATTATATGATAATTAGGGTAAGAGAAGGAGGGTTTGAATAAAAACAAAGAGAAAGAACAGGGAAAGAAAGGAATCAATAGAATAGAGAGAGGAGAAAACGAAGGGAAAAGTCAAAGCTTTGGGAATTCTTGCTTGATCACTAGTCTTCGGTGGAGGTAGGTTATGGTTTATTTCATACTACTTGTAGTAAACTCTTAATAGTGAATGCTATGTGTTGATAGTATTGTAAACCCTACTATGTGCTTAATTGTATGCTAGCATGATTGTGATTATGAAATTGTGATGAATTAACAAGCATGTTGAAGCTATTGAATCCCAAATCTTGAAAGAACCCTAATTCACTTGTTAATGATGATGCCTTAGTATAAAAGAAGGCTTGATATATTATATAATGAAATTGATGATGCCTTAGTATGAAAGAAGGCTTGATGAATTAGGGGATCGGGTGCACGTTCCGGTACCAAGGATAGAATGAATATGAGGATCGGGTGCCACGTTCCGGTACCAGGATAGAATGAATATGAGGATCGGAGTGTCACGTTCCGACACCAGGATAGAATATGGATCGGGTGCCACGTTCCGTACCAGGATAGAATGAATATGAGGATCGGAGTGTCACGTTCCGACACCAGGATAGAATATGGATCGGGTGCCACGTTCCGGTACCAGGATAGAATATGAGGATCGAGAGTGTCACGTTCCGACACCAGGATTAGAATATGGATCGGGGGCCACGTTCCGGTACCAGGATAGAATGAGGATCAGAGTGCCACGTTCCGGCACCAGGATAGAAATAGAGGATCGGAGTGTCACGTACCGACACAAGAGGAAGAAAGATAATGAATCTTGAAAGATAATGAATATACTCAATCTAATGAATTAATTCCCAATGAGTATGGTATTGAGGCTTGAGTCCTCATGTGTGAACTCGGTTGTAGTTATTGATGAATTCATGTTGTTATTGCTACATGTTGAGTATTGTAGTTGATTTACATTATTATTGATATATACTGTTCCCTATTTGAGTTGGCCGATGATATCTACTCAGTACGTCTGGTTGTACTGACCCCCTACTTTTATGTTTTCTTCTTTGTTATTTGTGTAATGCAGCAAACGTTCCGTCAACTTCAACTCAACAGTAGATCTAGCCAGTCTTCACTTCATCGGAAATTCAGGGTGAGCTAATGCGTCTAGCTTGGACTGGGTCTTCTTCTTCAAGTCTTGATTCCTTGAACTTCCGGCATGGACTAGCTTTTATGTATTTTTAGTTCTTAGACATTCTTAGTTCAGTAATTTCAGATAGATGTTCTTGTGATGATGACTTCCAGATTTTGGGAATAGTAATAATAGTTTTGAATTGTTTTATTAATGAGTTTAAGTCTTCCGCATTTCTTTTGTTGATATTGTATTAAAATGTTAAGGGTTAAATGGGTTGGTTCGCTCACATAGGAGGGTAAATGTGGGTGCCAGTCGCGTCCCCGATTTGGGTCGTGACTAGCTACCGTTTGATTTATTTGTGTTCCATAACAAACTGTTTGCCACTCCCTCTCTCCCTCAAATTCTCGCTCGCCACTCTCCCTCTCTCGCTCGCCTCTCTCGCTTTATACAATAGAATTGTATAAATTGTGTTTCTAATTGTATAAAACGAGAGAAATTTGTACATACACATGCAAATACATATATTTTCGTCTTATACACGAATAATTATAAAATAAAGTACTTCCCTGCCTAAGTCTCTTTTGTCTTTCTCTCTTTCTCGTTTTATACAATTTCAAATTGTATATAATTTCTCTCTTTCTCGTTTTATACAATCCAATTCAATTGTATTCCCTGCTCAAGTATCTCCTTTTTCGTTTTATACAAATTCAAATTGTATATATCGTCCTACACTTATAAGTATACAATTCTTTTTATACATTTCGTTTTATACACTTTGTTCTATACAATTCTCTACCCAAGTCTTTTTCTCTTTCTCGTTTTATACACTTCATTTTATACAATTTGCTTCAATTGTATATGTATAGCGTATTATACATATATATGTTTGCTAAGGAGCGCATTTATGCAAACTTTGCTATAACATACAAATATGAATTTTATGTTTGCTATATGCGAAAGTTGCCCTATTAACAATGCAATGATTTAATGCATGCATTAACTCAATTAAACACACAATTGCCCCTCAATACTTTTTGTATATCTTTACACCATAATAATGAAAAATATCTTTGTAAATATTTTTTTAATGCATCAAATCAAACAATGGTAAAAAATAATCTATGTATAATTATACTCTGTTTGGATCATTGTTACCCATTGTTTCATAATGTACTACATTTTATTGTACTCTATTCTACTGTACTGTATGATGAATACAATGTTTGACTAGACTGAATCGTTTGTTGTTGTTTAATAAATTTTGATTGTTTATTTGACTATCTTGTAATTTATAAATTTACTAAAATATCCTTAATTATTTTAGGATTGACTAGAATTATATAATATAGGGTAAAAGGTAAAAAAGTATATGAAACATTATGCTAAGATATAATTGGAAAAAGAAATAAAGTATCAAGGGGAACAATCAAATCGATTGTTTCATAAAATTGAGGTTTTTATTGTTACGTAACAACAAAACTTAACAAAATAATACAATACAATATATTTTAAGTAATAATCGAAACAAACATTGTAGGTATAATAACGATACAATGCAATACAATGAGTAACAATGATCTAAACAAAGTGTTAATGCAAGTATAACTATACGTGCATTCCCAATTCAAATATTACTAATACACTCTATTTAACATTATTTTATACAATCTACTAAACGACTCCTTAATTCATAGCAGAATGCGTAAATCCTCTTATGCTCGCACTCTCGAATACCCCACCCCCTCTTTCTCTCTCCTCCCCCTACTTCCTCCCTCACCCCTCTTTCTGGATCTTTTTCATTTTTTTCGGTTTTTAGTAATCACGTTGATTGATTATGTTACCCGTGAATTGCAAGTTCATATTCGAATGACTAAGTCAAAAATCAAATCTAAATACTTATTTTAAAAAGTCAACAAGGATGGTATTGTTATTGTTACCTCAAATTTGTAATGGATTTCAATCATACAGTATAGTGAATTTATGTGATTGCTAGTGTGTATCTTCTTTTTCTACGTATGTATTAATGCGTAGATGCACTTGATATATCATGTGATATTTAATCTGCTTAGTTGATGAATGTATCAAAGCATATTCAATATCATATGCATGTACCAATGCATTGGAAACTTTAAATTTTGTATTGGATATACTAGATGATGAAATTGACCCTTAATAATGATAGAAAGGTAATTCTGAATCGATACCTAATATACAAATACTATTAAAATTTATGCAGCTTTGATGATTGACAAAGAAAAATGAAACTGGTCAGTGAACATGAACCAAAGATACACTACCACGAGCAGTTAGATTCGGGAAAAACTCTTAAAATGTATAAAGACAAGTGTATTGAAATCAAGAAAGTGAGGATGTTAAGTTCATGATAAATCTAAAGGAAATAAACACTGGGTGAATTAAAGAAAAAGAATAAATGAGTTTGAATTAACGAAAGAGTCTCACTTGAAGTAAACCACTTCAAATGACTAGTGATTCGAAGAGTTAGAGTTCAACAATAAACATAAAAGAATTACAATGTTTGATTTGAAGAAAGAGTCTAAAATTACAAAAAAAATCAGAATATAAGTGTTGGAATCATACAAAAGGAGGGCATCTAAGTAGCAGCAGGAGTCCAAGTTAAAATAGAATTAAAAAAAAAGTTGTGTCCTAGGAAAATTAGGACTCTAGAAGCCGAAGAGAACTAAACCACAAGAAGCAGCAGTCTATAAATAGAGGTGAACAATAGGTGTGCACTTACAGATCAAAAAGAGAAATTGAAAAATTGGCTTCGCAAGTGCTACCAGCGAATTCAAGGAACACATCAAAAAGCTTGGTTCTATTACAAAGTTTATGCGGTAAGAGTTCTTCTTTGTGATTGAGCCTTGATATAATCTTAATTCAGTGAGTTATAAGCTAAATAAAAAGTTGTTGTCTTCAAGTTGGGATTATGATGCTTATCATGACCAACAACACTAATCTACGGTTTGAGTGTCTATGATCGTTGATAGTTTACTAACCCAACCATGAGTGAGGGTTGTTTACCAACGGAGCAATTTCGAGAAGATGTAGTCAATTAGAATTTCATTCTTATTAGTCGTAGCTAAAGAGATTAACGAATAAAAACATTGTAAATCAAGGGGGTGACACGAAAATGTCAAATATAGATTGGTGTTTTTTTTGTCACAAGTGAAGTAAAAATGGTAAAAAATAAGGAAAATCCAATATGGGAGAAGTTTTTGAGGTGTGACCGCAATAGAAGTTGAGATAAATAGTTGGGTACATTCTTTCGATAGAAAAATTGCAAGATAATGGTGACTAGGCTAAGCTTTAGATTTAAGTAAGTTCCCTCTCAGACAACTTACCCCGTTTTAAATGCGTTCCTCTCAAACACCCATTTGCCGCATGAAGACCTATGCCTTACCCCACTCACTCTCTTAAGATGAGTGTTAGGATATGGGACTAGGATTCACCTTCTCGAGATGAACCTCATGTCGACCCACTCTTTAGGACATCAGTCTAGTGGTCTTGGTTTCGCGACACCCTCTCAGGAAAGCCGAAAACACATGGCTGAGTTTGTATTTGCAATTACACACCCATTAAGTTAAACCGCAACCACTAGGTGAAATCACTATTAAAACACATCTAACCTATCAGCAAGCAAGTCCCAACAAGAATATCAACTCATATTTTCCAAATCACACCCCAAGAATAGTGTTTTTAGTCACACATCAAGCAATAACAAAATACACCTAAATGATAATGAAATCAAATGAGTATAAGAAATTAAACCTTGATTTAAGAAAAGGAAGAAGAATAAAGAAGAACCACTTCTAACTTGGGAAAGATGAACTCCTTTTTTAAAGTCTCCCAAAAATCCTCTCAAAACATGAGAGAAAATACTAAGAAAATAAGTGATTTCTAACCGCGTCATCTCGTAGATATACTATTTGGTCAAATCTATCAAAGTTAGCAAATCACTAAAAACTTTAAGTTTTATTAACTCATTAATAACCCTGAAAGTCTTAAACTTGTTCCTGAAAATTGTCTTCATTATGAGAATGAATGAGTTTATTAACAATGTCTAACCATCAGTCACAACTTTGTTTTTATCTTTGAATCTAGCTCTTGGGATCTTAAATTTGCGAGATAAAGTTACTGTAACGACCCTCAAAATGAAATATGACAAACTAGAACTTCGCATGTGTTTCATGAGTTAGTAATGTGTTAAAATGATGAAGAATAGCCTTAGAGGTCAGTATTTAAGAGTTTGGTAGTTGAACGTCAAAGAACAACCAAGACGTTTAGAAGCTAGTCTTGTATGTGCTAGTGTGCCTTGCATGACCACCCTAATGGTCCTTGAAGAGGAACCATACGTTGGCAAGAAGTTGCCAAGGACAATTCCAAATCATGACCCTCAATCAACGACCACTAGTGTGATCGACGCCCCGTCAATAGGGGGCATGGATCCAAACTTAGATATGGGATCTTATCCCCCATGTTGGGAGTATCTTTAACAAACCACGCCAGCAGGATGGGCCGTGGTTCCATTAACGCCCAGTCGATTGATGGCCGTCGTTTGGCCTTGCAACTTTTGGAGGTGTCTCGGCCGATTCACCCACGTCCTAATTAACTAGTGGAAGGTTATTTTAGGGTTTTTAAAGGTATTTTAAGTTGTTTATACCCATAAGACCTACACTAAACTTCACTTTTCAAAATCAAAACCCCTTTCCCAAGAAAAAAAAATCTCTCAAGGCTCTAGTGAAGCTTGAACTCAAGGTAGATCTAGAATTGAAGATTTTTGATGGTTTTTTCACCAAATTTAGTGGGTTTTCTCCTAATAAGGTATGGTAATTCATACTTGATTCTTCTCTAATTCAAGGAGCCAATCCAAAGGCTTTTCAAAAGGTTTCTAATCCTAAATTCTTGTGTTTCGAATTTTAAGCATGGGTTCTTGCATGAAAAGGTTATAATGGATGGATTATGATGTTTTCAATGTTAGTTGATGGTTTATGGTAAAAAACTCAATGGACCCATGGTCATTCAAATTCTCAAATTGACTTATGAATTGGGTTTGATGAATATGATTAAACAATGTTAGAATTGTGTTTATACTATGTTGTGTTGTGATTATCTATTGACTTTATTTCTTATTATGATGATTTATTGGAGAATTTATAAAAAGTGGTCAAGGCTTGGATGAAGGGTAAGTTGACCTATATGTCTAGTTTTTGTTGAATCGATCTTGAGTGATATGGTCCACTTATAATGGCGGTGTTTACTTGATGTATATGAATATAAATGTGAATTGTGATTTGTGGCCTTGAAGGAATTTACTGTGAAGTAAAGAGATGTTATGATTTATATGCATGAGATGTCGTACGAAGTTGAGAATGTATGTCTTGAAGATACTATGTCTAAATGAAGTATAATGTGAATGTGAAGCTTGATAGTGTGTGAATTATGATGAATGTATCATGTTTAAAAGTCAATGTTATGAATAATGGTATTTATGTGAAAGGTGTTCTCATATACACTCACACACCATAAAGAATGAATGAATGAAGTTAAAGAATGAATAGGGATTTTGAGGGGTAATACACTATTCGTGAATAGGGATGAAGTGTCTAGTACCAATCCTAGTATTCCTAAGAACTCCAATGAATGATAAAGGGGGATTTTGGGGTGGACACTCTTCCTGAATTGAGATGAATCCCTTAGTAGCAACCTCACTAATCCCAAGAGCTTTCCAGTGAATGAATGATAGGTTGGAGGTTGAATACTCTTCGTGAGTTGAGATGTAGTATTCAAAAATAACCTCTAGAGATGAGTACTCTTCGTGAGTAGAGATGTAGTACTTAGTAGCAATATTATAACCTATAGCTAATGAATGTAATGAATATATTAGACTCCGTGGGGGAATTATGCTTAGCATCGAGAGATTTGAAGAAGGGGTGGATACTCTTCATGAGTAGAGATGTTGTATCTAATGTACCTCTTGAGATGAGTGTACTTCGTTAGTTGAGATGTAGTACTTAGAAGCAATCTCTTTATCCCTTAACTATGCGCCCTCATAGGTCTAGCTTTTGGAGATCCACGTAAAGGCTAAAAAAATGACCCTACCTTAGGCAAGTGGGGATTCCTCATCTGGTAGGGGTTAATAAAGGGATTCCATGTGAAACTCTCATGGTCTATGTCAATAAAGCTAGCCCTACAAATGAATGTAGTGAACTAAGTCTTCTTAAGGGTGTACTACTTAGGGTAGGTGGTGGAATGAGACGCTATCTATCCATCGCACAAGTAGACATTTAGAGGGAGTTTTGGTGTGTCATTGTATGAAAATGTATGAATGGGTTACTATATGACGTTTGTGAAGTAAGTTGGATTTATGTCTAATGTTAATGAAGCATGTTGATCTTATGTCTAATGTTGATGAAGTCTATGTAAATGATTGGATGTGATGTGCCTAGTCTAGGGTGAAACCTAAGGAGCACTAAGGTGGGAGTAGTAGTATGGGATGTTACTTTCATATTTCACTAGTGTAACTTGGGGGTAGTCTTAGAGGATGGTCTTTATATATGAAGTTTTAAAGTGCATGTATGGTTCCTCTAGTGTCTTTAGTAAGGAAGTTGACTTGTTGAGTTGGTATGCTTATCTTTGGTAGTCTTAAGGATCACTTAGGTGTGTATCTAAGAGGTTGCATGGGCGTTCTTTTCATGTCTTACCTAGGTGAGTCTTAGGATAAGTTTGGATGGGAAGGTCTAAATGATTAATGGATTACTTGATGAAAGTGACTAAATGTTGTTACGGAAGCATTTCCATGTATGTTAAATGATGACTTGTATGATGCTTTGTAAACTTGATTCATGAGGTTTTACTAAAATAGCATGAAAAGTATGTTTCAACTAAAATTTCTCTTTAAGCATGTTTTTTTTGCATATTACCATACTCAGTATAATGTTTGTACTGACTTCCACATTCTTCTATATTTTTAAAAGTATAGGCGGAAGAAAAGCGATGGTTCCTAGAAGGTGAAGCTTGGGAAGTATATTTCTCAAGATTGGTATGTCCTCATATGTTCGAGGATATGAAGTATGTTTATTTTAGTTTCTTTACTTTAAAGACATTGTATAAGACTTAGTGTGTTTCTTTCATGTAAAGGGCCGTGATGATGAGACTTCGTTCCTTACGTTTTATGAAAGTGTTTTCTTATTAGTTATGTTGTGAAATTTTTTAATCCGCTCTACTTTTTATACCTATGTAATGAATGAAAGTTAATAGGCTTGTACATGACCTCCGAGAGGTCAATTACGCAGTGTGACGCCTAGGTGGTACTTTTGGGTCGTTATAGTTACGGTCATTTTGAGTTGTCCTAAGCCGTAAAATCATTCCCTTAGATGATTTTTCAGTTGACTCTCTAACTAGGACTTTTGTTAGTGAATCTGACACATTATCGCTTGACTTCGCATAGTAAAATGTGATATTCCACTAGAGAGCATTTGTCTTCCGGTGTTATGCATCCGTCGTATATGACGAGACTTTCCATTGTACATGACGCTTCCCGCCCTACATATTGTTGCTTGACTATCACAATGTATACAAATAGGTCCCATGGGTTTGGGCCAGAATAGAATATCCTCTAAGAAATTTCCAGAGCCATTCAACTTCTTCACCAGGATTTTCTAAAACAATAATTCATATTCCATTTTGGAGCAATCGATACATGTTTGTTTGGACGATTTAGTGTCTGCTCCTCTACCAAGTGTAAACACATAACCACTTGTTTATTTTACTTCAGTTGACCTAGTGATCCACTTTGCATCACTATATCCTTCAATCACGACATGATATTTATTATAATGAAAATCATAGTGTTGATTATGTTTTAGATACCCCAACACACGTTTCATTACCATCCAGTGAGTTTGATTCAGATTACTAGTGAACCAACTCAGTTTTCTAATAACACATGCTATATATGGTCGCTTATAATTCATAATGTACATCAAACTTCCCAACACTCTCACATATTCCAATTGGGAGTCACTTTCTCCTTCATTCTTTTGAAACATAAAGTTTAATCAATTGGAGTTTTGGAAATATTAAAATTCAACTACTTAAATTAATCCAATACTCTTTCAATACAATGAGTTGAGATAATGCTAGTCCCTGAGGAGTTCCGAGAATCTTGATCCCTAAGATCAAATCAGCAACTCTGAAGTCCTTCATATCGAACTTACTGGATGACATGCACTTAGTAGAGTTTATATCATCAATGTCTTTACTCATTATTAACATGTCATCAACGTACAGACAAACAATGACTTCATTATTCTAAACATTTTTAATGTAAATGCACTCAACACATTCGTTAATCTTGAATCCATTTGCCAATATGTTTGGTCAAATTTAGCATGTCATTGTTTGGGTGCATGCTTGAGCCCATAAAGCGACTTCATAGGTTTGCACACTTTTTCTTCTTTACCAAGCACCACAAACCCTTAAGATTGTTGCATGCAAATTTCTTCCTCTAACTCTCCATTTAAGAAAGTTTTCTGTACATTCATTTGGTGGATTTTAAGACCATGCACTACCACTAGTGCTATTAACATCTTAATTCATGTTATCCTTGTTACTGGAGAGTATGTATCAAAGTATTCCAGACCTTATTTAGGATTATATCTTTTGACTACAAGTCTAGCCTTATATTTATCAGTAGTCCAATCAACTTTTGTTTTCCTTTTATATATCCTCCTTGATCCTAGAGATCTTTTTTGTGGAGAAATATTAGTCAATTCCCAGGTATAGTTGTTACAACCCTCAAAATGAACTAGGTCAAACTAGAGACTATCATGTGTTATATGAGTTGATAGAATGTTAAAATTATGAACAGTAGCCTTAGGGGGCAGTTTGTAGAGTTTGGAAGTCAAACGTCGAAGAACGACCAAGAACTTCAGAAACTAGTCTCGTATATGTACTAGTGTGCCTTTGCATGTTTTACGTGTTGTTTGGTGTCCAAAATGATAGGAGGAGGCTCTAACATATATATGAGTATTATTAGTGTCAAAACATCCGGGTAAGAATCCCCAAGGACCACCCAAGGGGTCCTTGAGGAGGACCCAAACATTCGCCATGAAGCTGCCAAAGTAGCCCTAAACCACGACCTTAAACGATTGACAGTGGATCAAACGACGGCCCGTCAAAGATGGGGCATGGCTCCAATCTTAGTTATGGGAGATCATACCCCAATTGAGGAGTATGTGATCCAAACCACCCCATCAGGATGGGCCATGGTTCAAATGACGCACGATCATTGCATTCATTGCTGGTGTCTCATCCATGTAAGGGGTGATTTGGGAAATTCACCCCACATCCTAATTAAGTCCTAGGAGGTTATTTTAGGTGTTTAAAAGTATATTAAGTTAGTTTAAACACTTAGACCTAAATTAGACCTAACTTTTCCAAATCAAAACCCCAAGTTCAAATAGAATTCTCTCTAGACTCCATTGAAGCTTGAACTCAAGATTAAATCTAGGATTGAATTTCTCCATCAATTTCATGGGATATTTCCTATAAAGGTATGGTGATTTCATCCTTGACTCTTTATTCATTTAATGAGTCAATTCCAAAGGCTTTTCATAGATCTTCAAAAACATTGAAATCCTATTTTGAATTCTAAGCATGGATACTTGCAGGAAAAGGTTTGAATTGATGTTTTATAAAGTAATTAATGATAATTTGTTGTTTTAATATGAAAAACTCCATGAACCCATGTCATTTTGAAATCCTAATTTTTCTCTAAAGTGGGTGAACTAATTATGACTTAATTGTATTGAATTCATGTGTAGATTGTTATAGGTTATTGAATTATATATTGATCATGGTTTGGATTTTTCATATTTTGCCTTATGTACATTGTTATTGCTAAGATCTCTTGTTATGTGAATATGTTGGAAAGGCTAAGGAATGGTGATTGTGGATGTTTGTGGTAAGTTAACCTAATTCATTTTTTTGAATAGAATTGATATTGAATTGTTATTGATTGGTATGATCCACTTATGGCGGCAGGTTTAGTTGCTATATATTTATGAACATGGCCTTGTCATCATTTTTATGTGAATTATGGTAATATCATGATATTGTACATGTGAATGTATAAAGTGAAGGTGCTCATGTGATGTCTATATGATCTTGTATGGGTGCTATAACGATATGTTTGAATGTATTTATCCTGTAGTTGTTAATGCATGCTGATGAAAGACTAGGGAGAGCCTTTATAGAATGATGTGGTATCTTATGTTGGTAGACTGAGTTGTCCCTACTTGATACTTGAATTGTATTGAATAAGAGTATGAATGAAAGTCTAGGATAGGTAGACCTAAAATTGGTGCCCTTTCTTGAATGATTAAATGAGGTATTCTGAGTATGTCTTGAACCGGTAGGCCTAAGCATGGTTCCCCTTCTTGATGAGTCTAGAACCCTAAGTGAATGTTAAACCTTGAATATGAAAAGAAGGTTAAGAATGTAGAACCTTGAATATGAAAAGAAGGTTAAGAATGTGAAACCTTGAATAATGAATAGAAGGTTACTAATAAGTCTTGAAGGATTAGACCTATATGGTGCCTACTTCTTGAGTGGAATGATGGACTTAAAGATAGGTTAGCCGGAACGACATGCGACCATATTTTAGAAAGTCATAAGATCTACCTAACAGACCTTGATTGGCAGCCCTAAGGGACCCATTCTTGGAAATGGTATTATGAGTTGGTAGAGCTTAGTGATGGTACCTTCTCTAATACACATATGTGAATAAACGACTCTATCAGAACAAAGGCAAAGCACCGAGTGGATATTCTTGTGGTAGTAGCTCTACTTTAGATGAGACTAGAGTACAAGAAACCCTTGATATACCTTAACCATGTGCCATTATGGGATGTGTCCTAGTTTTACCCTTGGCAAGTAGAACACCTTCCACAGTGTGGGGTCCTTATGACACTGGATTCCATATCTAGCTAGTATAGTCTATGTTGATTAATGCCTATTCTCATCACGTGGGATGTATACTCTAGTATTAGGTTCAATAACGTATAGGTAGTGGAGTGGGACACTATCTACACATGGCACGAGTAGTCCTTGAAGATGCTAGAATGAGTTCATAGGTCTTCCAAGACCTTAAGGTATATTGAATAGAAAGGCTCTTATCTAGGGTAGCTTTGAGGATCACTTAGGTGTGCTTGAAGAGGGTGCATGACGGTCTCTTTATGTCTTACTGAAGTGAGTCTTTGAGTAACTTTAGGTGAAGGGTCTAAAGTGATGAAAAAGTTACTTTTTGATTATGAATATGTCTTATATGTGATTATTGGCTTGGAGTATGTCTTTTAAACTCTTATGATGAAGGTTTCTATCAAAATAGCATGAAAGCATATCTTAAAGTAAATGTCCCTTTTTGCATAGTTTTCTTGCATGTTCACCATACTTAATACATTCAATGTGCTTATTCCATATGTTCTCTATTTCTACAAGTGTAGGTGGCAAGTGAGGATTCTCTTAGAAGTAGAAGCTTGGGAAGTAGATTTATCTCAAGAAGCTTGGTATGTCCTCATATGTTCGAGGACATGGATTATGTTTTAGTTTCCTTTTCTAAAAGAATTTGTAATACACTACAGTTTCATTTAAATGTAAGGGTTGCGACCCTATGATATTACATCTGTGTAAGATGGCTTATGACGAGACTTAGTTTTTTCTTATGTTTCTATAAAAGAGTTTGACTGTTATTTGTGAATTTTTTTAATTCCTCACTACTTTTTATATATATGTGATGAAAGATGTCTAAGGGCTTGTATACGACCTCCGAGAGGTCGAGTATGCCTTGTAACTTCATGGGGATGGTCCCGGGTCGTTACAATGATTACTTTAAATTGATTTGATCTCATTATTGATTGCTTGTTTTCAATAAGTTGACTCAGACGAAGACATAAATACTTTAAATATTTGAGGCTCATTTTGAAGTAACAGTGCCACAAAATCTGGTCCATAAGAAGTCGGTTTCTGTTGGCTATTACTATGCCTAGGATCCTTACTATGTAGTGTATTTCCATTGATTCTTCCGTGGTCATTTAGGTCTCACTTGTCGACTCATATTCAGTTTTATATGTATAAATGTGTTCAAATAACTAAGTGTTATCTAACTCAATTATCTTATTAACATTAATTTAAGGGTTATTAGATTTATAAACCAAAACCGATAGGCCTTACTGTTCACATCACATCCAATAAATACACAATCCACTATTTTGGGCCAATTTCCACCCTCTTGGGTAAAGGGACCTCTACCTTGAATAAGCACCCCACACTTTGAAGTATTTCAAATTCGGTTTCCTTCTTTTCCACAACTCATATGAAATTGATTGTGTTTCATTACGGGGTGCCCTATTGAGTATCTTGTTAGCCGTAAAGATGGCATCCCCGCCACAGGTTTCGCGGTTAACCAAAACTGATTATCAAGGCATTCATCATTTCCTTTAATATCTAGTTATTCCATTCTGCAAAACCATTTGACTATGGTTTATAAGGTGTAGTAGTTTGATAAATAATACCATATTCCAACGTATCTCTACAAAACGAGATTCATATTTTCCATCCCTATTAGTACAAATCAATTTTATCTTTAGATTTAATTGATTTTACACTTCATTTTTGTATTGTTTGAATGCATCAATTCCTTCAACTTTATTAGTAAGCAAATATATATAGCCGGATAAAGTGCAATCGTCAATAATATTATAAACTACTTTTACCACCACGAGATGGTATTGGGTTTATATTACATATATATATATATATATATATATATATATATATATATATATATCTATATATATATATATATATATATTATATATATATATATATATATATATTATATATATATATATATATCTATATATATATATATATCTATATATATATATATGTGAATTAAGTCTAAAGGTTTTGAATTCCTGTCAACAGACTTATATGGATGTTCTACAACTTACTTCCACATAAATTTTACATTTCGATTGATCACATTTGAAATCGGGCAATACTTCTAAAGTAATCAATTTTCACAAGGTTTTTAATTTATATGTCCCAAACAACCATGCCATAAATAATCTGACTCATTAAGTAAAAAAAAAGTGAAATTCTTATTAATACTGTCAATAATCATTACGTTTAATTTGAAAAGGCCCTTATCAAGGTAGACCTTTCCTAACAACATCTCATTCTTACTTATTACAACTTTTTCACTAACTAGAACACACTTAACCCGTTCTTGACGAGTAGTGCAACAGAAACTAAATTCTTCCTAATAGTAGGAACATGTAGAACGTTGTTCAAAGTCAACACCTTGTCAGATGTCATTTTATATATTACTTTTCTTGTTCCTGCAATCCTTGTTGATATGTTCCACATGAACATATCTTTATCGAACTCAGCATGAATGTATGTTGCAAAGGCTTTTTTTGCTAAACAAATGTGTTGAGTAGTACCTGAGTTAAGAAATCACTCATTGGGTTTTCCAACTAAGTTGCACTCATAGATCATTACACAAAGGAGATCTGCATTTTCCATATCTTTCACGATGTTTGTTTGACTTTTGTCATTGCCCTTGTTTGGAGCATGATAGTCAGAAGACTTGTGACCAGCCTTACCACAGTTGTAGTGTAACAGTTACCCTGAATTTCTTTTTACCTATTTTGACTTTTGTCCATTGGACTCTTTCTCTTCTTGCCATTGGTAGGATCTTCTTCAATAATATTAACTCCAATTATCGTGGAACTCTCACGAGACTTCTTTTTGATGGTCTTGTTATCTTCCTCAATCTTGATTCGAATCACAATATCTTCAAGATTCATTTCCTTATATTTGTATTTTAGATAATTCTTGAAGTCATTCCACGAAGGAGGTAACTTTTATATCATTCCAGCCACTTGAAATACTTCATTAACTACCATGTCCTCAACAATCAGATCATGAAAAATAAGTTGAAGTTCTTGCACTTGTGATCCAACTTTTTACCGTCTGACATTTTATAGTCTAAGAACTTTGCGACCATTAGCTTTTTGAAGCTTGCATATTCTTACTTATTTGATTAACCCATCGGTGGCCCCTTAAACTTGGCACAAACTTTCACTTAAACACTTTAACCAGAATTCGTTTATTTTAGACACTTTATGTCAGGTCCTATTGTGTCATTTTGACACATTTTGCTGACATGAAATGGTGAGTGTAAGACAATTATAAAAAGCGCGCGTGAAAGAATTTTAAGAATATTTTTATTTAATTTTTTCCTTCTTCTTTCCTATTATTGGGCCACCATTTTCCCTACCTTAATGTCCTCCAATGGCGAAAACAGTTTACAGTGATAATAGAGTCGAATAACCTTCTCGATGTGGATTAGATTTGATGGCCAAATTGGTGAAGAATTTTTATTGTTAAATCATGGAAGTTCAGATTATGTGGTTGAAAGTCAATATTATGACTTCACTTACAATTGTTTTCTATATTTGACAATTGATTGTGTGATATTTGACCTTAATTACTATCTCAAATTCTTCATTAAAATGGCAATCCTTAGTTTAGAAGTTGAATAAATGACCACTTTGTTAGTGTAAGGTCTCGCAAATTGAATTAAGGTGATTAGAACCTCACATGTTTATAAAAAAGTGTAAAATATTTTAATTAATGCATGCTTAATTTGAAGTCATTTGGAGGTTAAACATCCAAGAACGTCCAATGATGTTTTAAAGTTAGCCTTGAGACGTGTATGTATGTCTTGGTGTGTCTTGACATGTTTTATGTGTTCGTATTGCTTGAAATTGATATAGAGGTCATTAACTTGTATATGTGTGTATTTACATTGGAAACATCCAGGAAAGACTCCCCAAGGGCCTCGCAAAAGGCACTGCCTTGACAGTGTCTATCTATGCCCAAGAACAACGGCCAATACTCTAGGCTACTCCCCATCGATGAGAAGCGTAGCTCAACACTTATTCATGTGAGAATGAATCCTAAAAAGTGGAGTTTCATTCACTACGACGGACCATCAGGACGACCCTTCATTCAGGCTACGCCCCGTCGATGGTGGGCATCGATGCAACCTGCAACTGCTGCCAGACACACTATTTCATTAAAGGGTGAATTCGAAATTTACCCCACGTCCTAACCTGACCCTAGACGGTTAATTTAGGTATTTTTAGGTATATTAAGTTGGTTATTAAGATCAAAACCCCTAACTAAATTCATTATTAATAATTAGACTTCCCTCTCCAAAAGAAACCTCTCTAGAAACCTCCATTGGAGATGAATCTCAAGAACAACTTTTAGATTGGATTCCCATGGATTCTTAATAATATTTAGTGGAACTTTAATGTAACGAGGTATGGTTATCCTTCATCCTTAGTCAAACTTTATTCTAAGGAGTCCCTTTCAAATGTTTTCAATGAAGATTTCATGATCAAACTTTCAATCTTTCAATATAGCCATGAGTTCTTTCTCAAATTGTTATCAAAAGCATGCTTATGATGAATTATGGATTAGATACTGTTTTAAATGTAATTTTAAATCCAATTTCATGATGAACCCATGTTTCTTATAATTCTCAAATTAGCCTATACCACGGGCCTTATGATCTTGTTGAGATTATTATGGATTGTGATTTCTTTGAATTATTGTATCTTTTGCTATTGTTTTACATTACAATTGATGGTGAATTTTTAATGAGTGATCAATTATTATCAAGGTTTAGGGATTGGGTAAATTGATGTATATTCCTCTACTTTCTATAGACTTGATGAAGTAGTGTACCTAATGTAATCTTGAAACCATGATGTTTGAAGTATGATTTCGTTTATGTAATGGTATACCTTTAGCTACTGTCATATGACCATGAATATGAATTCATGATTAATCTAATCTGTGAATATGTTCTGTATGCTATGATGTCTAGTATATTATATGATGAAGTATGAATATGCATAGTGTCTAAATGTGTTTATATGAAATGATTGCTCATATAGTTACACCTATACACTTATGCATGAATAAAGTGAAGTATGAACATGTCTTGCCTAAGGGTGTTTATGTTAAAGGTTTGCTCACATATATGTACACACACATGAAAACATGTCCATTATGCATGTATGATGATCTAGTTAATAGAGGGGCTCTTGAAATGTGTTCTCAAGGGTATCCCAAACTAGATGGTGATTGAATATGCTATGTCAATGTGAAAGGTTTTCTCATGTGATTTAGGTTGATGAATGGATATTCTCATCTATGACCTATGGGGAGCCAATCTCCTAAAGACTACTTTTCTAAAGTATATTTAATAAAGACTTTTCAATAAAAGGAACTTAGCTTAGCACCGAGCGAACTTGAATATGGGGGTATCCCTTCTCGATGTGGGAAGGTAGGTTCATCATAGTCCTCATGAGGAGATAACCTCATGGCCCAAAGGGCATAGAGTGGTATTTCAATATAT
>JAKWJD010000531.1:0-19369 GCA_027705065.1 Solanum peruvianum | reverse complement strand
TTGTACTTGTATTTGAAAATTTACTTATAATATGTTAAATTATAAGGGTTGAAACTATGAATTTTGATATAAATTCTTTTAATTTATGAAATGAAATGTGTAATGATTTATCGACTTCACGAAAATTACTTCAAATAAACATAGCTAATGAATCAACATTTGTTTTATAAATATTCTTAGACACCTAATGGAGTAACACTTTAACATAAAATAGTATGAAGGTAGTTTAAACATTATATTTATAACTTAATAAGATATTTTTATTTTCTTTTAGAATTAAGAATCCTTAAACATAAAATGATAGATCCACCTCTACCATTGTAGTGACAGAAGTGCTCCTGACAAGGCCATATAAAACTATTTGTGTTTCTGTTTGCTTCTTGCAACATTATGGTTCTAATTATCTCAGGCACAAATCATTGAATTTTTTAAAATTAAATATACATTTTTGAAAATTACATGAAAAGTATTGCTAGTCAATATAGAGAATGATTTCAAATATTTGATTTTTTGGAGAAAACTATAGTTAAAAGTAAATATACTTGGTGGAAGCTAAAACAATATATACGTCACTATATCTAACAATAAAAAAAATTTTAAGTGGAGAATCATATTTACTTGATATTCCGCAAGGGTCCAATACCTAAATGCATATTGCATTCTTGACAAACATCCCATTTTCCTTTTGATATCTTAGTCGTTACGAATTTCTTGAAAATTTTTAAAAAATATTAAACATAGATTAATCAAATTTCAAAGAAAAAATCCAGTAAAAATAATGAAATTTGTCATGTTGTGTATTAAAAATAAAAAGTGATAAGAGCAAAAAAATGTTGAACCATATTAAAACAAATTGATCATACAAGAGAGTTAATAAATAAGTAGATGAATTGTTTAATGAAGACACATGATGTATACTAAGTTAATTTATAAAATACATGGATCACGTAAACGTTGACAATTACAAAATCTATTGGAATGAAGGATAACAAAAAAGAATGAAAATAAGATCATTAATTAAAAAGGGTAAATAATTTTTCAAAATCACTAATAACAAAAAAAAAACCAAAAACGAAAGATCAAATTTTGAATTATAGTAAAAAATGAAGAGAATATTTTAAAACTCATAAATTTAAGATCATGAAATCATAAATACAAATTATTTATCAACTTCAATCAAGCAAAAAATGAACCCCAAAATAACAAGCTCTCACCATTTTATAAACGATTTAGACTTATTTTCCAACTCTTGTAAGGAAGTTTATGTTAGGATCGAATTCACACACACAGTTTATGAATGAAGAACACCAGAACTTTCAAGAGAATGAGACGAGAGATCTAGAGAGAGAAAGAGAAAACCTAATATTTCGTGGTAACACTTCGTGAGTAAACTTCCACGGCGGTGGGGTATATTTATATGAATAAATCAGAGTATTTTTGGTTACACAGAATAAATGAAGAATAAATAGTAAAGCCTAAAATTTAGGTAGGGGCGCTGCCCCGAATCCCTCTTTCGGATGGGGGATATATAAACTGTTATATATATTAATCAGGCTCCACAACCTAACAGTTTATATAGACTGGTGAGTAAGGTTTTAGAGTTATATTAACTAATGGATCAACTCATTTAGCTAGCACCCCTTATGGGTATATTAGGTCCAAAAGATATTTTTCGACTTTATTAGTTTGTGACAAAATACCTAGATACATGTATCTCAAATATATACGTGAGGTCGAGTGTGTGTGTGTGTATATATATATATATTATATATATATTATATATCTATATCTATATATATATATATATATATATATATATATATGATAAAGTTTTTCCAAAAACAATCTTTTGGGCCTAATATATCCATAAGGGATGCTAGCTAAATGAGTTGGTTCATTAGTTAATGTAACCCTAAACCCTTAGTCAATATATATAAACGTCATTAAAAAAGAGTTGGAAAAACAACTCTATATCATCTAAAGAACGGCGAGAACTAGTTATTTGGAGGTTAATTTTTTTTCAGTGATGTTAATTAATAGTTTGTATTTGTGATTGCATGATCTTGAATTTTTGAGTATTTTAATATTCTTCTCATTGTTTAAGTTGTAATTTAAATTTTAATCTTTTACCTTCGGCTATTTCATTAACGACCTGTTCCCATCGTTATTGAAATGCCAATGGGGGGAAATTGAAGCCGAAATAACTTTTTAGTTGTATTTGGATATTTCCAATCTTGTCCAAATTTGGAGGAAATCGGAGTCACTAAAGGGTAGAGAATTATGGAAGCAATCGGGTGAACCATTTATGATTTTGATTACATGAGAAGTTAGATAACTCGTTAACAAACCTGTAGAACTTTACGTGATAGAATTTGAGTTTCTCGATCTTTGGGAATCGAACTTAGGGTACAAGGTATTTCTGAGCGTCGTGGGTTAGAGGTGTGTCATAAAAGAGGGAATTTAGAATCCTTTAAAAATATATCTCATTCAGTTTGCCTACCAATTGCAAGAGTTTTGTCGCTCTGGCGGGGTTGCTATAGCGGGATTTGAGGGATGTGGCGGGTGCGACAATTTTAAAAACAGAGGATTAAAGATGAAGAGGTCACTTGTTCAAAAGTGACGCTATGGTTGGCACTTGAGTTATTGGGATGAGGGCCTTTGTATTGGGCCATACATGACTAAATGGAACTTTATGTCTTTTAGATCTAAGGAACAACCCCAAGCTATTTCCACTCTTTTTTCACTATTCTTAGGCTAAAGGTATTCTTTTTTCACTCTCCGAAAATATTTTTTTCATACATAGAATATAAAAGAATTGATTAATGATGATGGGGAAGGGTTTTGTTATGGATTTTATAGGGGTACAATCCTAAATTGGTTAGTTAGGTTAATGGGTTTGAACTATGACTAATAGAATCATTATAATCTTGAGTAATTAGCGATTATTTGTTGATTCCCATATTAGTTTAAATTTTTGTAGACCAAGAACAAGCGGAATGAAGAAGGAAAGGAAAGGATTAAGTTTCTTATGCCACGTTCCTACAACAATATTGGATCGCATAGCCACATTCATGAAGGCTAAATTTTATTGGTTTGGGTTCCATGAGAAGACCAATGATGTGATGGTAAGTGTTTAATGTGTTGTTGATTCTTTATGTCGATATTATTGTCCATGTTTATATATATATGATATGCATGTAATTATAATGTTGTTTGACTTGTATAATTTACACTATTTTGATAATCGTGTGACCCTCGACATTTAAATTTGGCATTTGATTCATTAACTTGCTTTCGTAACATAATTGTCTTAGTTTTTGTTTTCTTTCTTAGTTTGGGTTGTAGTAGTGGTTCTCCCACCAGAAGTTTGTGTGGGTGTCAATCACGACGTTCTGGGTTCTAACTTAGTTTGTGTAAGATCCTAGGTACGTTGATCTCAATCTACCGAAATGAGTCTAGTGCAGTCTAGTAAAATGGTACGATGGCACTTTTACTTTTCTTAGAGAAGCGATAGGACTTTTGAAAATCTCTATATTTTTTCTCTTGTCTCCTTTCATTCTACAACTTTATTCCATTGTGTATCTTACCGCCTTTACTCTTTCGTTCACAAATAGTTATACAAGGTTCAACGTTTTAATCATGTAGCTCCCGGCAATGCTCCAGGTGAGGAACCTCCACCGAGAGGTTGCAGTGGATGCAGGGGTAGATGATGAGATTTAAATAGAGGTCGTGTGAGAGAAGTGCCTGCCGGGATTGAGGTACAGGTTAACAATGCTCCTATAAATAAGATCACGCCAGTCCATAGAGGAGATAGAAGATGATACGGAGGTTGGAGAGGTTGAGGAGAATAGACAAGAGGATGAGCTACTGATAGAGACTGTGGTTGTTCCCCCATCGAACCGGTGTTAGCTCAACAGCTATAGTGTTCTTCAAACGGTTGGATGGACTTGGAGTGCTTTCACCTACTCAAGTTCAAGCTAATTTTCCATTTGCGACACCGCATCGAAGACGGGTGGAAACAGAGGTCTCGATACTTTCTTCTGTGCTCTTTTGGGTCCTGATATGACCGGTAATGAGCATGATATGTTGACTATGTTCTTGAAGCTTAAGATCCTGATATTTATGGGTCCTGAAACTGAAGATGTTTATGAGTTTATCTTGTTGTTCACCAACATGGGGTAGAGTCTTGTCCTTCCAACTTCAAGGTGAGGCCAAGAAATGGTTGAGAGCTCATATAGAGTGCACATCTTCTACTTTACCTCCACTAACTTTTAGCTAGTTTCATGCTCTTTTTTGGAAAAAAATATGTTCCTAGAACTTTGAGGGATTCGAAGAAATATAAGTTCATTGCCTTAGCTCAACGTGGAACGTTTGTGGCTGCTTATGAGACATAGTTCCATGCTTTGTATTTAAATGCTACGCAGTTTGTAAATACAAAGGAGGAGAGGTTCTTGTTATTTATTTGGGGATTGAATTCTTAGTTGCAAGTATTATCTGTTCATATGACTTCTACTGGGATGATTTTTAATGATGTGAATTATTATGTTAAGAAAGTGGAGGGGTCAGACGAGATGGTCAGGCTAAGGCATTGAGTAAGAGAGCCAAGAATTTCGGAAATTTTCAGTGCTCATATTCTAGATGATCCGGTCAACCAACACTGACAGCAAATCCAGTTCACTCTGCAATTCCCGACTGTATAGGTAACTACTCGGGGACTCCATCTTATATTTTTTAGGATAGCTAGGGACTTGCACCTTCGATGGAAATAAGACCATCCTTTGTTCATATTTGCTATAATTATGGAAAATTTGACATATGAGGAGAGATATTGATCGCCCCCTTCCGCATGTACTAGAGTCTGTGGAGTAGCTGTCTAGAGCAGTGTTAGCAACGGGAAATGGTAATAATGGTAGATGACTCCACAAGGTAAATAAAGGATGTGGAGCTAGATTAAATGGTGGTCGTGGCAGTGGCAATGGACAAGAAGGATGGGATGTAGCTCATAATGATGATAGGGCTCAACATTATGCTTTTCCTGCCAACATTTAGGAAAGCCATATGATGGGTTGATCACATGTACTATTCTTGTCTGTTATCGGATAGCTAATGTGTTGTTTGATCAAGGTTCTATTTTCTTATGTATTTATGGGATTTGCTTCTAAGTTTGTTAATATATGTGATGTACTTGAGGCCCCTATTCATGTTTCTACACACGTTGGAGAGTCATTTATAGTTACCCATGTATATCATGCTTGCCCTATTTTCTTTATGGGATATCAGACCTGGGCTGATTTGGTGATTTTGGAAAGATTCACTTTGACATAAACTTAGGCATGATTTGGTTGTCCCCCTATTATGTTGTGCTTAATTGTAATACCAATTATGTAACTCTAAAAACTCTAGGAAGTGAAATGTTAGAGTGGAAAGGAGTGTACAAGCCTAAGCAAGCAAAGGTTATATCCTCCATTTGGGGTAGTAAATTAGTAAAGAAGGGATGTTTGACATATTTTGCTCATATTAAGAATGTTGAAATTGAGTTTCCATCTATTAAGTTAATTCTTGTGGTGTCCGAATTTACTTATGTGTTTCCAGATGGCTTAAAAGGCAAGTCTTCATATAGAGATAGAGATTTTTGCATTCATTTTGATCCTAGTATGAGCCCGATTTTCATCCCTCCATATCATATGGCTACGACAAAAATTAAGAGATCTTAAGGCTCAAATCTAAAAGCTTCTTGATAAGGGATTTATTTTCCCTAGTGTTTCCCCATGGGGTAATCCATTTTTTTTGTTAAGAAAAAGGATGGTAGCATGAGAATGTGTATATATTTCCATCAATTGAATATAGTCACTATTCCGAACAAGTATTCCTTTCTTCGAATAAACGATATATTTGACCAATTTCAAGGGGAAACAATTTTCTCTAAGATACAGTTACCTCAACCCAAAACTAGGCTGGAGGATGTGGCCAACATGTTATTTAGAACTCGCTATGGACATAATGAATTTTTGGTTATGTCGTTTGGGTTGACCAATGCACCTGCAATGTTTATGAGTTTCATGAATGGGGTGTTCAAACGATCTCTTGATTCGTTTGTGAAAGTATTTTTTATTGACAATATTTTGGTTTATTCGAAATGTGAAGAAGAACATTCCAACCATCTTCACATTGTTTTGGGTGATCTTGAGAAGTAAAAGTTGTATGCTAAATTTTCCAAGTGTGAATTTTCGTTGAAATCGGTTGTATTTTTTTGGCATGTAGCTTCAAAAGAAGATGTAATGTTAGATGCATAAAAGATCAAGGCAGTTAAGAATTGGGTTTGGCCTAGTTCTGTGACGGAAGTTAGGTGCTTTGTGGGACTCGCTACATGTTTATTTGGTTTTTAGTATGAATTTTTTCCTCCATTATTACTCACTTGACTATTTTGGACGAAGAAGGAAATATCATTTGATTGCATTGAAAAATGTGAAGAAAAGTTTCTAAAATCTCAAAACTCTCTTTACCACCGCGCCCACTCTAGCATAACCGGTTGAAGGTAGAGATTTTTTCATTTATTGTAATGTTTCACATTCTGATTTGGGTGTTGTATTGATGTTGGTTGAGAATGTTATAGCTTATGCCTCACGTCAATTGATTGTGCATAAGAAGAATTAGTCGAAGTATAATTTATAGTTGGTAGCACTAGTGTTTGCTCTTAAGATTTTGCTAAATAACCTCCATGACGTTAAGTGTTAAGTGTTTACCAATCATCGTAGCTTACATCAGGTGTTCACTCAAAAGGATCTGAACTTGAGACAACGAAGATGGATGGATTTACTCAAGGATTATAATGTGACAATTCAATACCATCTGGGTAAGGCTAATGTTGTGGCAGATGTTTTGAGTCAAAAACGGTAAATATGGGTAACTTAGCTTACTTGAGTGTAACCAAGCGACTTTTAGCCAAAGAAATTCAGACCTTAGAGTCCAAGTTCATGCACTTAGGCATCTCAGAAAGGGGCGGGTGTTAGCTAACATTGAATTTAAGGCCACATTCATTCAGGAGGTCAAGGACAAACAATTTGAGGATGAAAATTTGAACGAAATCGGGGGTAAAATGGCGAAGGTTAAGGCGTAAGAGCCAACTCTTGATGCTGATGATTTACTTAGTGTTAAAGGGAGAATCTGTGTTCCTCGAGTTGATGACTTCATTAAAAAATTGTTTTCAGAATCTCATAGTTCGTGATATTTTATTCAACTGGATTTTAAAAAGATGTATAGAGATCTGAAGAAAATTTATTGGTGGTCAGGCATGAACAAAAACATTGCGGTGTATGTAGCAAAGCTTCAAAAGTACCAAAAAGTGATATATGAGCATCAAAGGCCTGAAGGTTTGCTCCAAATATGTCCAATTCCTGAATGGAAGTGGGAATGAATAGCCATGGATTTTGTTTTTGGTTTTCCCAAGACATTGGGAAACTTTGATTCTGTTCGGTAGTGTTTCATAGATTGACTAAGTCAACCCATTTTATTCATGTAAGGATAGACTATAATGCAAAACAGTTGGATAAAGTGTATGTGAAAGAGATAGTTAGCCTACATGAAGTTCCCCTTTCTATCATCTCAGAACGTGGTATCCAATTGACTTCCAATATTTGGAGGAAATTTTATGTTCAATTGGGCACACAAATCACTTTTAGTACAGTCTTTCATCCATAGAGAGATGGACAATCATAAAGGATCATTTAACTAGTGGAAGATTCGTTGAGAATTTGTGATTGTTGGAGGACATTGCGATAAGTTCTTAACATTGTGTTAATTTTCTTATAATAATACTTATCACTCAAGCATTGATATGACACCATTCGAGGAATTTTATTGGAGGGGATGTAGATCACTCATAGGTTTGTTTGAATCAGGATATATGAAACCTTTAGGGGTGGATTTAGTGAAGGATGCTCAAGATAAGGTTAGGAGTATTCAAGCTAAGATTTTAGTAGCTAAGAATACACAAAAGAACTATGTGGATCATAAGGTAAGAGATTAAATTTCAGATTGGAGAGAACGTTCTTCTTAAGGTATCACCCATGAAAGAGGTGATGAGATTTGGTAAGAAGGGTAAGCTAAGTCCTAGATACATGTCTTATTTGAGATTCATGAATGTTTGGGGACCACTAGCATATAGGTTGGCGTTACCTCCTAATTTATCAACTGTTTATTTGGTATTTCATATATACATGTTGAAGAGTTATCATGGTGATGGGTATTATATCACTAAGTTGTACTCTTTTGTGTTAGAAAAGGACTTCCAATATGAGGAGAAACTGGTAGCAATTCTTGATCATGATGTGTGCAAGTTGAGGACCAAAGAGATTATGATGGAATCAACTTTTTGTCGAGGAATCTACTTTGGAGACTAAAAAGGACATGCGAGAAAAGTATACTCAACTGTTCTTCAAACATAGTACTGCCTCCTTCTTTCATTAGCCTTTTCCCCAATGTTTTTTCACACTGGGACGAGTAATAGGTAAATTGGTATCTATCATAACGACATGTTCCTGTTGTTTTTAAAATGCCACCGAGGTGAAATTGGGGCCTGAAAAACTTTTTTGTAGTATTTGAATATTCCAACCTTGTCCAGATGTGGAGGAAATTTGAGTCACTAAAGTGTATAGAAATCTGGTAGCAACCGGGTGCAACATTAATGATTTTGATTAAGTAGTAGTTAGATAACTCATTCATGAACTTGTACAAATTTAACGAATTGAATTTTAGTGAATAGATCTCTGAGAATAGAAATAGTGTCGAGTGTATTTTCTGAGAGTCCTAGGTTAGAGGTGTGTTGCAAAAAAAGGATGTATCTTTTAAAAGGCTCTCTTACTCAGCTAATTCAATTGTGGCGGGAGTTTTGTAGTTCTGGCGGGGCCTCTATAGTGTGATTTGGCATGTGCGAAGGAACCAAAAATTGAAGATGAAAGATAAATATGTCACAGGTTCATAATTGCCGCTTTGATGGGCATTTGAGTTGCTATAGTGCTGTCGCTAAAGTAGGATGAGGGCCACTGTGGCGGGCTAGATGCGACCCAATGTCGTTAATAAACCCCTAAACGACCTTATTTGACACTTTTCTACTTTAGATCTAAGGAACGACCCATATGAAATTTTAATTGTTTTTTACTATACTGAAGCTAAAGGTAAGAGTTTCACTCGCTCAATCCATTTTCAATACGTAGAATGTAAAGAAATGGGTGAATAATGACGGGAAATAATTTTGTTATGGATCCTACGCTGGAGACAATCCTAAGTTTGTTGGTTGAGATCATGGGTTTGATTGAGGTTCATAAAATGGTGATAGTTTGGGGAAATTAGTGATTGTTTGTTAATACCGTGTTATTGTGATTTTTTTGTAGACCATGAACAAGAGAAACAGATTTGAAAAGGAAGGATCAAGTGTCACGACCCAAAACAAGTCGCGAGTGGCACCCACACTTAACCTCCTAGGTGAGCGAATTAACAAATCTAAACCCCAACATTTACCAATAGATCAACTATGAATAATAAAAAAAAATGCAGAAGATCCAAAACTTATTAACGTAACCAATTAAATAAGTTTCTAAAGTTTAACACTTACTATCCCCAAGCTGGAAGTCATCACATCAAGGAAAGCTATCCTCAAATTACCAAGTCTAAGAATATTTAAGAAACCAAAATAAGGAAAAAGATGGTCCATGTCCGAAATTCAAAGACATCAAGACGTGAATGAGAGAATCTAGCACAAGGTAGAAATAATAGCTCACCCTGAACTCTGATGTGCTGGAGACTGGATAGAGCTGAGGGCGACTCGAAGTCGATGGTACAGTTGCTGCGCTCTATAAAAGAACATAGAAGTAAATACAAGTAGGGGTCAGTACAAGGAACACGTACTGAGTAGGTATAATCGGTCAACTCAAAATAGAAATCAATATATAATGAATAATAATATTAAATCAACTACAATACTTAACAGGTGACAAGCAACAAACACATGAACCATTGACAACAATAACACCATAATAGGTACACCATCAATCATAACATCAAGCTCACCTGTGAGGACTTTGAGATTAAGTATATTAAATTACTTCAAGATTCCTTGGCTTTAATGTTATTGTGTCGCAACGTGACACTCCGATCCCATAATACCGTGTCGGAACATGACACTCAAATAATACCGTGTCGGAACGTCACACTCCGATCCAATTATCTCATTATTTTATTTCAGCAAGCCTTCTTTATTGAAGGCGTCTTTTTAGTAGAGAGGGTTCAAGATTAAAAATTCAATAGTCTCAAAATTTTAGGCCAACCACAAACCACAAAATCAAAACTTAAAATGACACAATCAAGTACATAGGAGACATTACAATATCACTCGATACATATCAATCGCTATTTAGAGTTTATCTATCAAATAGAAATAAACCATAACCTACCTCCACCGAAGAATCGAAGTCATGCAACTATTCGTCCAACGCTTTTCTTTTCCTTATTGCCTCCGAACCCTTCCAATCTATATATATATATGCTTAAGGTGTAAGTTGACAACCCCATAAACACTCAGATCATTCTATGTCTAACCTATACCCATGAATTCACCTAATTATATCATCAATTTCCTAGAGTTCAAATCCAAGGGTAAGTCTTAGTTCCTCCCATTAGCATAACTTTAATGTAATTCATATAATATACTACACCTTATAATTAATTATCAATCACAATATGTTAAAAACTTATTTTGTAATATGATAATGAAGTAAAATAATAATGGTAAACCTAGTTGATTAGCAACTCATGACGTACTGCAAAACATAGCAATTTTAACATCTTTCTAATTGATTCCTATAACTATTGCAATACTCAACATAATGATCATCCATAATAAGGCATAAGAACCAATAATAATCGTTGCTCTTAAATTTAGAACATCATCACAGTTTGACAAATTGAGACCTTTAACATTATAATTCTACTTTCGTTCTTCTTTCTCAATTATAATAACACCTTAATAATATTATAGGATTGGTAATCATCCCATCTTTGTTAGCTAATCATAATTAAATTAATAGCTATTAAAGTTTTTCCCACTTCCACTTTATCAACCCCACACCCCCAACATTAATTCAATTGAAAATCACTATTTCCGACTAACATATAATATTAGTTTTTAACACTTACATTTTGTATCAAATTTCACAAGAACAATGTGTGGAGAGATTGTACCTGATGGATTTTACACGCCTTTTGATTGTCCTCGCCCTATTCTGCCTTTTCTTTTACAGATTCTCTACTACCCTAATATTATATAACCAATTATAAAAGTGATAAAGGTGACCCACTATTTATTTAATGTTATTTTCTAATTTAACCATCAACTAAGTATATTATTAAAATTACCCCACTAATTTCATAATTATAATTACAAATAATCCAAAACACCCCTTTAAATCTATTGGAAAGTATTTTCTGGCATAAAAAGTTCTAGTTCTCAAAACGATCGAAAATGGTCGTTACAATAGATACCAATTTACCCATCGTTCGTCCTCGAACGATCAAAAGAAGAGTGAGGGCGAGAAAGGGTACCTGAATCGGTAAAAAGATGTGGATATCTTTCATGCATATCAACCTCACTCTCCCAAGTGGACTCTTCAACTAGCCGATTCTTCCACCGAACCTTGATAGAAGCAATATCTTATGATCTCGATTTGCGGACCTTCCTATCTAGAATAGCAATAGGCTCTTCCTCATAAGACAGATTCTCATCAAGAAGAACCGAATCCCAACGAATAATATAATTTCCATTACCATGGTATTTTTTCAGCATAGACACATGAAATATCGGGTGCACTCCTGACAACCCTGGAGGCAATGCCAATTCATAGGCCACCTTCCCCACACGCATCAGAACTTCAATTGGACCAATATATCTCGGACTAAGCTTACCTCGCCTACCAAACTGCATCACACCTTTCATGTGTGAAACATTCAAAAAGACTTGTTCACCTTCCATAAAATCCAAGTCCCTAACCTTTCTATCTGCATATTCCTTCTGCCTACTCTGAGCAGCTAAAAACTTTTCCTGATTAAATTTCACTTTCTCTAATGATTCCCTCATAACATCAGTACCCCAAGGTCTAACCTCAAATGCATCAAACCAACCAATGGGGGACCTACATCTCCTCCCATACAATGCCTCAAACGGTGCCATATCAATACTTGAGTGATAGCTATTGTTTTATGAAAACTTTGCTAAAGAAAAAAAAATTATACCAATGACCACCAAATTTTATCACACATGCACGAAGCATGTCCCCAACACCTGAATCGTTCGCTCAGACTGACCATCAGTCTGAGGGTGAAATGCAGTACTAAGATCCAGTCTAGTACCTAATTCAGCATGTAATGTTCTCCAATACATAGAAGTAAATTGCGTACCTCTATCTGATATGATGGAAAGTGGAACTCCATGCAATCAAAAGATTTCTTAGATATAGAGTTTGGCTAACTTCTCTGCACTGTAAGTCATCTTGACCGGAATGAAGTGAGCAGAATTAGTTAACCTGTCAACAATTACCCAAATAGAATCATACTTACCCAAAGTCTTTTGAAGACCAACTACGAAATCCATTGCAATTCTTTCCCACTTCCATTCAGGAATGGGCATTCTCTGAAGTGTCCCTCCGGGACTCTGGTGTTCATACTTTACCTGCTGACAATTTGGGCATTGGGCAACAAAATCAACAATGTGACGCTTCATTCTACTCCACCAAAAATGTTGCTTTAGATCACGATACATCTTGTTTGCACAAGGATGTATAGAATACCTTGAACTATGAGCCTCTGTAAGAATAGTGTGAATCAAATCATCCACAAAGGGCACACATACCCTTCCTTTAATCCTCAAGACGCCTTCTTCATCAATTATTGCCTCTTTGGCCTCTCCTCGCAATACCATATCTCGAATTCGGCTCATCTTCTCATCAGCAAACTAATTTCCCTTAATCTTGTCAAGAAAAGAAGATCTTGCCTCTACACAGGCCAAAAATCCTCCTTTCTCTAGTACTTCCAGCCTCATAAAGTCAATAGCCAGAGTTTGAACTTCTCTAGCCAATGGGCGTCTAGAAAACTGCAAGTGGGCTAAACTACTCATGCTCCCTACTTTTCTACTTAAAGCATCTGCCACAACATTAGCTTTTCCTGGGTGATACAAAATAGTAATGTCATAGTATTTCAATAGTTCCATCCACATCCTCTTCCTCAAATTCAAATCTTTTTGAGTAAAGACATATTGTAAACTACGATGATCTGTATAGACTTCACACTTGACCCCATATAGATAATGTCTCCATTGCTTTAATGCAAATACAACTGCAGCCAACTCCAAATCATGGGTCGGATAGTTACGTTCATGCACTTTCGATTGCCTCGAAGCATAAGCAATTACATTCCTCTCCTACATTAGCACTGCACCCAAACCAGAATAAGATGCATCACAATAAACAATAAAATTCTTACCTTCCACTGGCAAGGTAAGAATTGGTGCAGTAGTCAACAAGGTCTTGAGTTTACGGAAACTTTCTTCACATTTATTCGACCATATAAATGGAACATTCTTCTTAGTCAAATTTGTCAGCTGCGAAGCAATAGAAGAAAATCCCTTGACGAATCGACGGTAGTAGCTAGCTAAACCAACAAAGCTCCTTACCTCTGAAACATTAGTAGGTCTTACCCAAGTGTTCACTCTTCAATCTTAGAAGGATCCACCATCAGTCCATCCTTAAAAACCACGTGCCCCAAGTAGGACACTGAATCGAGCCAAAACTCACACTTGGAGAATTTGGCATAAAGCCTTTTCTCCCTTAACAAGTCCAATACAATTCTCAAATGCTCCTCATGTTCTTTCCTGCTCTTTGAGTATATTAGTATATCACAATAAATACAATAACAAAGAGGTCCAGATATGGCTTAAAAATCCTGTTCATCAAGCCCATAAAAGCAGCAGGGGCATTCGTAAGCCCAAAAGACATTACTAAGAATTCATAATGCCCATACCTGGTTCGAAAAGCAGTAGGCACATGTGCTGCCCGTATTTTCAATTGATGATAACCAGATCTCAAATCAATTTTAGGAAAGACACAAGCACCTTGTAATTGATCGAACAAATCATCAATGCGAGGAATGGGATACCTGTTCTTAATAGTTACCTTATTCAGCTGCCTATAGTCTATGCACATCCGAAAACTTCCATATTTCTTCTTGACAAATAAAACAGGAGCACCCCAAGGGGATGCTTCGGTCTAATAAAACCTTTACCTAACAACTCCTGAAGTTGGGCCTTTAACTCCCTTAGCTCAGCTGGAGCCATTCTATAAGGGGGAATGGAAATGGGGCGAGTACCCGGCTCCAGATCAATACAAAAATCAATATCCCTATCCGCTGGCATACCAGTAAGGTCTGCAGGAAACACATCCAGAAACTCACGGACTATCGAAAAAGATTCAATCGAAGGTACTTTGAAAGTATCATCCCTGAGATGTGCCAAGAAATCTAAATACCCTTACTAACCATCCTCTTAGAACGAAGACAAGAGATAGTACGGACTGGAGTGGAAATATAGTCACCCTCCCACACTAGCGGATCTGTCCCAGGCTTGGCCCATGTCACAGTTTTAGCATTACAATTTAAGATTGCAAAATTTGGAGAAAGCCAAGTCATACCCAGAATTACATCAAAATAAATCATCCCTAGAATAATCAAATCTACATAAGTATTGCTCCCCACAAAAGTCACAATACAAGACCTATACACTTTCTCAACTATCACGGACTCACCCACAGGACTAGTGACACGAATAGGCATGTCAAGCAATCACAATATAAATCAAGACCAGTAGCAAATGAGGAATATACATATGAAAATGTGGATTCAGGATCAAACAATACAGAAGCCATGCAATCACAGACCAAAAGAGTACCTGTGATAAAAACATCAGATGTCTCTGCTTCAGAGCTCCCGGGGAAAGCATAACAATGGGCCCTATCACCTATCTGTCCATTGCCTCTACCAAGCTGCGCTGCAGTAGTTCCAACTTGCCCGCCACCCTGAGTGAACTGGTGACCACCATTACCTTGGTCACCACGTCCTCCAGAATGGCGGCCTTTACCATGACCACCTCTACCACTAACTACAGAGATCTGTAACTCTATTTTGGACAATATTTCCTAATATGTCCAGCCTCTCCACATCCATAACAAGTCCTTGAGTCAAGTATAGGTCTCTCTGAAAATTACGAAGTTTGAAGATAACCTCCAAACTTAGAAAAAGGCTGAATGGTCTGCGACAGACCCCCATCTGAAGCCTGCAATGAATACTTAATAGGACGGGCTGGATAACCTCCTGAACTCTGCCCTCTTGAGTAAGAACCACTAAACTCACCCCCCTTATGAAACTTCTTAAATGTCGATGTTGTGGTGAAGTTGTCTGGCTTCACCCCCTCTACCTCTATCACAAAATCAACCACTTCCTGAAAGCATTTTGCTGCTGCAGATACCTGTAAGGCTGGAATCTGCAAATCTGACCTCAATCCTTTCACAAAGCGGCGAATCTGCTCTTGTGGACTTAAGCAAAGCTGAGTGGCATACCTGGATAGTGCACGAAATTTGGCCTCATAAGCAGCAACGAACAACCTTCCTTGCTCTAGGCTCATGAACTCATCTCTCCTCCTATCCCTCAAAGTCTGGGGTATATACTTCTCCATAAATAAGTTAGAAAATGATGCCCAAGTCATAGGTGGTGCCCTTGCTGGTTGACACTCAACATACGACCGCCTCCACATTTTGGCATCCCCATGAAACTGGTAGGTCACAAACTCAACATTGAATCGTTCTACTATGTCCATCTTATGTAGCAGCTCATGACAATCAACCAGAAAATCATATGCATCTTCAGATTCATCACCCTTGAAGACATGAGGTTTCAACTTTAAGAACTTAATGAAAAGTTCATGCTGATCACCTGTCATTATAGACCGTGTAGTCAATCGAGGAAACATGCCTACTTCTAATGATGCATCCATGCGGGGAGCCACAACAGCTGCATGTTGTAATCCTTGAACCTGAGGTGCTGGTGCAGAAAACACGGGAGGTGTCTGGCCCTGATCAGATAACCCTCTAAGATAAGTAAGAACCTGATTAATCATCTCTTGGGTACGATGGGGTGGTACTTCTTTATCCTGAACCTGCTCATTTTCCCCTTCTTCACCCTCTCTCACTGCCTCATCAGTCGGTGGAGGAGTCACTGCTCTATTCCTAGCTGGACCAGGGGTTTGTCCTCTGCCTCTAGTGGGCGTCCTCCTGCGACCCCTACCACGGCCTCTTGCCACTGCTCCTCCTCGAGTTACAGCCCCAATGATTGGCTCAGACTGTCTTACTGGTATTGGTGTTGGCACAGTTGTTGCTCTAGTTCTAACCATCCGCGAAATAGAATAAGAAGGTCAGATACAAATTTGTATCAATCAGATACCAATTGGATCCAAGTAATAACAGGAAAGAAAGAAGAATGGAGTTTTACTAAAGTCCTATAGCCTCTCGAAGAAAAGTAAAGTTGTCTCCATACTGTTCCTCAAGACTCTACTAGACTTGTCCTTGTGTGATGAGACCAACAAACCTAATGCTCTGATACCAAGTTTGTCACAACCCAAAACGAGTCATGAGTGGCACCCACACTTAACCTCCTAGGTGAGCGAACAAACAAATCTAAACCCCAACATTTACCAATAGATCAACTATGAATAATAAAAAATATACGGAAGATCCAAAACTTATTAACGTAACCAATTAAATAAGCTTCTAAAGTTTAATACTTATTATCCCCAAAATCTGGAAGTCATCACATCAAGGACAACTATCCTCAAATTACCAAGTCTAAGAATATTTAAGAAACCAAAATAAGCAAAAAGATGGTCCATGTCCGAAATTCAAAGACATCAAGACGTGAATGAGAGAATCCAGCACGAGCTAGAAATAATAGCTCACCCTGAACTCTGATGTGCGGGAGACTGGGTAGAGCTGAGGGAGATTCAAAGTCGATGGTACACTTGCTGCACCCCAAAAAAGAACACAGAAGAAAATACAAGTAGGGGTCAGTACAAGGAACACGTACTGAGTAGGTATCATCGGTCAACTCAAAATAGAAATCAATATATAATGAATAATAATATGAAGTCAACTACAATACTTAACAGGTGAAAAGCAACAAACACATGAATCATTGACAACAACAACACCATAACAGGTAAAACATCAATCACAACATCAAGCACACATGTGAGGACTCATGCCTCCACGCCATACTCATTTGGAAAATAGGTTCCTTGAGATTAAGTATAGTAAGTTACTTCAAGATTCCCTGCCTTTAATGTTATTGTGTCGGAACGTGACACTCCGATCCCATAATACCATGTCGGAATGTGACACTCCGATCCCATAATACCGTGTCGAAACGTGACACTCCGATCCAATTATCTCCTTATTTTATTTCTGCAAGCCTTCTTTATTCAAGGCGTCTTTTTAATAGAGAGGGTTCAACATTAAAAATTCAATAGTCTCATAAATTTAGGCCAACCACAAACCACACAATCAAAACATACAACCACACAATCAAGTACATAAGAGACTTTACAATATCACTCAATACATATCAATTGCTATTTAGAGTTTATCTATCAAATAGAAATAAACTCTAACCTACCTCCACAAAAGAATCGATGTCAAGCAACTATTTCTCCAACGTTTTTCCTTTCCTTATTGCCTCCGAACCCTTCCAATCTATCAAGTATATATATGCATAAGGTGTAAGTTGACAAACCCATAAACACTCAGATCATTCTATTTCTAACCTATACCCATATATTCACCTAATTATACCATCAATTTCCTAGAGTTCAAATCCAAGGGTAAGTCTTATTTCCTCCCATAGCATAACTTTAATGTAATTCATACAATATACTACACCTTATATTTAATTATCAATCACAATATGTGAAAAACTTATTTTATAATATTATAATGAAGTAAAATAAAATGGTAAACCTAGTTGATTAGCAACTCATGACGTACTGCAAAACATTGCAATTTTAACATCTTTATAATTGATTCCTATAACTATTGCAATACTCAACATAATGATAATCCATAATAAGGCATAAGAACCAATAAGAATTGTTGCTCTTAAATTTAGATAATCATCACAGCTTGACAAATTGAGACCTTTAACATTACAATTCTACTTTCATTCTTCTTTCTCAATTATAATAACACCTTATTAATATTATAGTATTGGTAATCATCCCATCTTTGTTAGCTAATCATAATTAAAATAATGGCTATTAAAGTTTTTCCCACTTCCACTTTATCAACCCCACGCCCCCAACATTAATTCAATTGAAAATCACTCTTTCCGACTAACATATAATATTAGTTTTTAACACTTACATTTTGTATCAAATTTCACAAGAACAAAGTGTGGAGAGATTGTACCTGATGGATTTTACACGCCTTTTGATTGTCGTCGCCCTATTCTCTCTTTTCTTTTACAGATTCTCTACTACCCTAATATTATATAACCAATTATAAAAGTGATTAAGGTGACCCACTATTTATTTAATGTTATTTTCTAATTTAACCACCAACTAAGTATATTATTAAAACTACCCCACTAATTTCATAATTATAATTACGAATAGTTCAAAACACCCCTTTAAATCTATCGGAAACTATTTTCTGACATAAAATGTTCTAGTGCTCAAAACGATCAAAAATGGTCGTTACATCAAGTTCCTTAGGGTTTCAATCTTTATTTGAGGTAGGTTATGGTTGATATTGTATTTATGTAATGTATGCATGTTCTTGCTTCATGTGATACTTGCATATGTATGTATGTTTCAATATTGATCACACTGGTTGTAAATGAAATAGATGAATGATTTTTCCATGAAATCATGATGTAAATGTATGATATTGATGATATACTTGTGATTGTTATTGTAGTGTGTGGTTGCGATCGATTGCCACGTTGCGGTATAACTGGATTGGATCGGATTTCCATGTTCTAGCATAACTTTGGATGGGATTACCATGTTCTGGAATAAATTTGGATTAGATTTCCACATTTCGGCATAATATTGGATCGGATCTCCACGTTCCTTCATAAATATGGGATTGAATTGCCACATTACGACATGCTAACAATTTAGGTTTTGGTTTCGTGAGAGGACCAATGATGTGATGTTAAGTGTTAAATGTGTTATTGATTTTTCATGTTGATAATGTTGTATATTTTTATTTATATGCATGTGCTT
>JAKWJD010000530.1:0-19691 GCA_027705065.1 Solanum peruvianum | reverse complement strand
TTTTACCTGCTCGGGGCCCGATTGAACTTTACAATGGGACGGTTTAGCCCTCAGGACCAATTGTCTCTATTGTTAAGGTATTAAAGATGTCCACGAAAAATTTCAGCCAAAGAAAATCTGGAATCTTGGATCATTAAAATTTATTGATATAGCACATGAAAATCGATAAAAATCTAATTTTATCTTCTATGGAGTTCGCTTATACTTGAAAATGGGTTGCTTTCCTCAAGACCAACTTACTTCATTTCTAAAGTCTTAAGATGTCTATGAATAATTTTAACTACAAAAATCTGAAATCCCGGATCGCCAAAAATCGATGGATTATTATATATGAAAATTGATAAAATATTGTTTTACTTAATTTGAGGGTCGTTTTAACTTGAGAATGAGCCAGTTTTTCCTTCGGGACCAACTTTCTCCATTCCTAAGGTCTTAATGGACGTCCATGAAAATAAAATTCAGTCAAAACAATAACGAAATGCCATATCGAAGAAAATCCAAGGACTGTAGCACCCAAAAATCGATAAAATATGGTTTACCAGCTCTGGGCTTGTTTGAACTTTAAAATGCGTCAATTTACCCCTCATGAGCGGATCTATTTCTACGGGTGTTTTAGGGAGTGTATGAATTTTTTTTGTATAATATCACCGAAAATCCATAAATTATAGCACAAGAATATTGGTAGTTTTTGTTTTAGCTGCTCTAGGGCTCGTTTGAACTTAAAAGTGGGTTGTTTTTCTCCTCGGGACCAATTGTCTCCATTTTTAAGGTCTTAAGGAACATCAATGAAAAATTTCACTCAAAAATTCTAGAATCTTGGATCACCAAAAAATCAATGGACTATATAGCACACGAAAATTGATAAAATTTGACTTTACCTGCTCTAGGCTAGTTTAAAATGGAGAATGGGCAGGTTTTGCCTTCAGGTGCAAGTGGCTACGTTGTTAAAGTCTTAACAAGCATCCACGATAAATTTTGGCAAAAAATTATGGATTCCTGGATCACCAAAATTTTATTTACCTGTTTTAGGGCTCGTTTGAACTTTTAGATGGGTCGATTTGCCCTTCGATACCAATTGTCTTCACTGATAAGGTGTTAACAGACGTCCATTAAAATTTTGGCTAGAGTAAATTCGGAATCCCGGATCACCAAACCCATGGATTGTGGCACACGAATATTGGTAAATTTTGATTTTACCTACTCTAGGACTCGGTTGAACTTGAAAATGTGTTAGTTTTCCCCTCGTGAACGATTGTCTCCATATACAATGTTAATGGACATCCAATCAAAAATTTGGAAAAAAATCAAGAACCCTAGATCACCAAAAATCCATTAACTATAGCACACAAAAATTAATGAAATCTGGTTTTACCTATTCTGAAACTCGTTGATTTTAAAACTGGGACATTTTCCCCCCCAAGACCAACCGGATCCATTGCAAAGGTCTTAAGGGATTTCCATGAAAAATAACAGCAAAATAAAATGTAGAATCGCGAGACACAAAAGTCCATGGATTATAACATACGGAAAATCGGTAAAGTCTGATTTAACCTGCTCTGGCTCGTTTGAATCTAAAATGGTTGGTTTACCCGTTGAGATCAACTGACTCCATTGCCAAGTTTTAATGGACATCAATGAAAAATTACAGAAAAAAATTCGGAATCATGGATTCACCAAAATATCATGGACATAGAGCACGAAAATCGTTAAAATTTTATTTTACCTACTCTGTGGCTCTTTTGAACTCTATAATGAGCCGATTTTCTCCTCGTGGCCAACAAGATCCATTGCAAGGGTCTTAAAGAACAGCCATAAAAAATTACAGCAAAAAAAAGTGGAATCCTGGATCACTAAAAATTCATACACTATAGCACACAAAATTTGATAATATTTTGTATGCCTGCTTTGGGATCATTTGAACATGAAAATGAGTTGGTTTGTCCCTCGACACAAACTGACTCCATTGCTACACATTAAAAAACATTCATGAATTTTTTTTGAAAAAAAACTAGAAGATCAAATCACCAAAAATTCATAGACTATAGCATACAAAAAACGGTAAAACTTGGTTTTACCTCGTTTGAACTAGAAAATGGACCGGTTTGACCCTCGAGAACAATTGTGTCCATTCGTAAGGTCTTAACAAGCTATCATAAAAAAAGTCTGCCAAAAAATCTGGAGCCCCATATCACCGCAAATCCATAGTCTATAGCACACGAAAATTAGAAACATCTGGTTTTACCTTCTCTATGCTCGTTTGAAATTGAAAATGAGCCGATTTTCCCCTCGGGACCAATTGAATCTATTTCTAAGGTCTTAACAGATATCCATTTAAACTTTTGGTCAAATAAAAAATTTGGAAACTCGGATCACCAAAAATTTATATACTATAACACACGAAAATGGTATATTTTTGTTTTAAATGCTCTAGAGATTGTTTGAACTTGAAAATAGGTTGGTTTTCTCGTTGGGACCAATTGGATCCATTGCTAAGGACTTAATGGAAGTCCATGAAAAGGTTCAGCCAAAAAAATTCCGCATCTCAAATCACCTAAAATCCATATACTATATAGCACACGAAAGTCTGTAAAATCTAGTTTTTCCTACTCTGGGCTCATTTGAAATTGAAAATTGACCATTTTGGACCTCAAAGAAACTCCATCAATAGCTTAAGTCTTAACGGACGTCCATGAAAAAATTTGGCTAAGAAAATATGGATTCCTCTACTCTCCAATTATAGAATAGTAGTTTTCCAAATTTGAAGAACTACTATTCATACTCTCTATTTCACTTTTTAAAATATATATTATTATTATTTTTGTAGTTAAGATATTATCTTTATATAAGGCTATTAATTAAATCTCTAATATACGTAATTCTTTTTAAATTTAATATAACATTTTAAACAATGTTTTATTTCATATATACTACTTTAATGTCAAATTAATAATATTTTTAATTTTCATCGCTTTGTGATGCGATTTGATGTTATATTAATTTTCACTATGAAGAATGCACAAATGATAAGATAAAATCATTAATAATAAAACCAAAAAGAAATAGAAATAATAATATGATATTAAGGAGAGAGAAAAAGATTCTTTTTGAAAGTGTAAATAGAGAATTTGGTTTGAAGTGGTTGTTTGAAAAAAATAAATAACTCTATTTGGAGAGTAAAATAGAGTGTACGATGGAGATAAGTCGTAGGTGCCTACCGATGGTGGCCACCCACGGACCATGGTTGGGACCACATACCGTAGGTAGGGTCAATGGTTGGGCACCTCAGGAAAAATTCGGCAGACGAAGACCACGGTCTGGCCCAATTTCAAGTATTGTGATGTGTGTATTGCAAGATGCTTACTATAAAATTATTTCTATGTGAATTTAGTTATTGAATCTTGTCTTATTCATGCTTATTGTAGTATATTTAGGTGTAATTGTGAGACATGATTCGTGACGTTGAAAAGAGGTAAATTGCTAGGGTTTGTGCATATGAATGTAAGATGTGCATAAACTATTGATTTATTAGAAAGTAAATCTCCTATGACTAATGTGTAAAGAATGGTATTGTTGAAAGGTTGTTCTTCCCTTACCTTTGCCCTTGATTATGAATGAAGTGTCTAGGATGATAACATTATTGATTGTGTCATTGCAAAAACAATTACACACACTCCATGCATAAACATGACTATGATGTATCAATGGTGTTAATTGAAAGTATAGTTCTCATATGCACCTTTACACATTGTTATGCATGAAATTGTTGATCCTATTGTGTTGGTTGAGAGTTCATTCTCATGAAAACACATGATCTTGGTGTGAAAGTTATACTCACATACTAATGTTGATCCTAAAGTTGAAAGTATATTCTCACATGTAATGAATCTATAGCAATTTTGATGAATTGTATTTAATGAAGGATAAAGTATTTACTCATACATATAGATACAAATTCAAAGATTAATAATGTATAATTTGGGAAATAAAGCTTAGAACCGAGTGGATATGGACAATGAGGAAAAGGCCACACTCCCAATGCAATAGGGAGGGTTTCTAGAAGAAAACTCCCTATCCCATAAGATGTGCCCACACAGACTTTAGATAGTGGATCCACCTTATAGATATACATTTCGTTCTACCTTAGGCAAGTAGGATACCTTGTTTCAGTGTGGGGTTACACGACACCGGGTTTCATATAAATCACATGGTCTTTGTCAGTTATGGTAACTTTTCCCTATAATAATGCAACTAATGAATGAGACATGAACTATACGATGACTTCTTGGTGAGTTTACTTAGTAGGAGTGGGGGTATGAGACTTCACTTCCACATTGCACAAGTGGACTTAGTAGGATGTTGTGGGGATGGTTTCTTTATATTGTGATCAGATTCAAATGTATGCATGTGTATTGAATGGTTAGTTGTTACAAATGACTTTTCTTGTATTCAAGTAATACACATGACTATTTCCTTACTTGTGACTAATGATTTTGATGATGCATAAAGATGGTATACATGACCAAGGTAGCTTCAAGAAGGTGCTTAGTAGGGTTGGTATTATGGGATGCCAAGCATACATTGCACAAGTGCTCCTTAGGAGTTACTAAGGTGATGACTTTTCCATGTAATGAGCATAAAAGTGATTTTGGCTTGTAATATTCATTAATGATACATGTAGGTTCCTAAACTTTATAAATGCATTCTTTTCAAATAAAATGTCATTTTATCATGTTCATGAATTTAAAAATGTTTTCATACATAATACATATTATGTGTTAATACTTTCTTCCTTCTACATCTTGATGACTGTAAGTTAGAGCTAGGTGACTTTCACTCTCCGTTTGACGAAGACTTGGATTGCTTGTCTTCAAGTGTGGTGATTCTTCGAGTCCGAGGACGGGATTTCCTATTTCTTAGTTTCATGTTGTATCTCGTATATTTAGACTTATGTTGATGTATAGGCTAAGTCTCAAACTTTGTATTCCTATGTTTTAGATGGTGTATGGGACAAAGTTTAGATTTCCTAGTACTTTTTTTTATGAAAACTGAAGTTGGACTTTGAGTGCAAAGTTTTAAAGTTTTTCGCACTATTTCTATATCTTATATAATGATAATGCTAGAGGCTTGTAAGAGACCCCTTCAGGGTCAAGTACGTCGTATTACGTCTAGAGGCTAGCCTTGGGTCGTGACATGTATGCCTTGTTACCTCTAGAGGGTACACTGGTCGTGACAAACTTTGTATCATAACACATAGTGTAGAATGATTATAGGATATCTTAAACCACGCTGAGTAGAGTTTTGTTCATAAGTGTGAAGCGCGCCACATTTATGAATGAGAGGCTACTAGATGCTTCGAAAATCTCACTTCTTCATTTCACTGGTCGTGCCATAGAGTTCGACTCTGTAAGATCTTTCTCTGAATCCTTATCTAATGGTTTTCAGGATATGACTACTAAAAGGGCCGTGAGAAGGAATGAGGAATAAAATGTAGGTCAAGAAGCCTAAGCTACTCCTCAAGCTCCGATTGACCCATTGGTTGAGAATATAAAACAAATGCGGAGGTTAGGTCGGCTTTTCAGGATCAAGCCAAGATGTCCCAAGCTAATAGATAGGTGTTTGTCCCCGTGAATCCAAATGTGGGTACCCCGGCATCAAGAGTGAGGGGCTTCGAGCGGCAGTTAAGTGGAAGAAAACTTGACTTGGAAAATTTCTAACAAATAAAGAAGACTAGTATACCATACTGGCAAGAAAAATAACTTCAAGAAAGTTTGAGTTATTGATATGTGCCTCGATATTGGTGAATTAGAATTGAGAAGATGGGATACGAAGATGAGTGCATGTTATGTGTTGAATGGAAAATGGACTAAAATGGGTTTCCATAATATCAAAGAGGATAATATGATACAAATTTGGGATGTTCAAATGGATCACGACGGGTTAGATTATTGTTCTTAGTAAAGCTTTATCCTATTAAAGAAGGAGAAGATGAAGAAGTTACCATAGAAGTTGATGGTTGAAGAGCAAAAAGATGATAGTAAAATCATTGTTGCTTCTACAAGTAAGCAAAAACATTATTAGGAGCATTATTTCATTTTTTCTACAATATATAAATTAGTCATTGTCGTGCTTTGTTTTTCGTAAAAATGGATTTTATGCACGACCTAACAACTCCTTTGGGATTTTGAGTTTGGAGTCGCCATGTAACGAATTAAGGCGCGTTAGGGCACCTATCTAACCTAAGTAAGTCTAGCTAAGGTCAACAAGCCAGAGATCAGGGTAAGGGTTCAAATTACCTCGAGGGAAGATGTTAGGCATCCCTTGAGGTCCACAAATGTGGATCAATGCCTTATCTCATGCAATCTATTTGGGGGTTACAAGTAGCAAATAAGGTCACTTCATTTACTAATTTATTTAAGCTTGCTAAGTAATAACAAATATAAAACAATTAAGACTATTTTATTATTTTTATATAAATAAATAATCAAGTTTTTTTATTTATTTTAACATACGGGACTATGTGATAAACAAATCGAACAAATATCTCATATTATTATTTTAATTAATATTGAAATATGCGAGTCTAAGTGATAAAAATATTAAGCAATTGAATTATTTATTTATTTATTTATTAATTATTTCTAATAAGTTTGCAAATAAGTTTGCAAATAAAAAAATATGATTAAAATACAACTTCCCCTCCCCTAAGCGATCCCCAAATATATTTCAGATGCGAGAGTTTAGAGTTATACAAATATTATAAAAATTCAAATAAATAAATAAAAAATATATAGATTCAAATATATGAATTAAACGAATTAATCTCTCTTCATAGCTAATCTTCAACTTGAACTTCAAGTTTGAAACCTGCCAAAACAATCAAATGGCTACACAAGTAATCACATTTATGTAGACAAGATGAGACACATATGCAATTGTTTAACAACAAGTTATATATAGGGGAATAGAACAATAAACTTTCGTTAAATATAAATGCGAAAGGAATACTAACCGGTTGAGCAAAAAGGGATGGTAGAAATGAGAACGAGTTGATCCAACTTCTATTTCAACAAAGCAAAGTAGCCAAGTAGTAGCAAAGAAGAACACCGGAATCTTAATTGTTGTTTAAGAGTAGTAATAGTATGAGTGGTAAGAGAATGAGAGCTCTTGTGTTGAGAGAGAGTAATGAGTTGATCAAATAATGAAGGGAGGGGGTCTTATTTATATAGCAGGAAGAGGGGGAGAGCACATAAGGAAAATAAACATTTAAGGAATCAATTATAATACCATTTCCTTATTTTTAAGAAAGTCAAATCAGCCAAATTATTTAAATATTTTTTACCTAATATAAGCAAGTTAAAATAAGAAGAGTAATATATGTTTCTTTAAGTAAAAAGGAGCCAAAATCAGAAAAATATTAAAATGCTCATTACCAAAAATAAATAAGTAATAATAAAGTTAGGAGGACAATATTCTTTTACCTTAAATAAAGAAGCACCAAAATAATATTAAATTATTATTATGAACAAAATGTAAATAAATAAGAATAAATTAGGAAGAGTAGCATATATTTTCCTTAAATAAAGAGAAGCCAAAATCAGAAAATATTATTCTACCATAAATAAGCAAGTAAGAAATCAATAAACTTACAAATAAGGAAAAATAGATCAATTAATATTATTTTCTTTATTTCAAAGGAGTCAAAATTAGATTTACATATCGTATTGTCAAATATAAACAAGTAACAATAAAATTAAGGAGAGTAATACTGTTTTCCTTTAAATAAAGAACAGCCAACTTGGAGAACTAATTTGACTATTGATATATTTTTGTATTTTATTCCAAAATTAACCAAATCATTGCCAAATAGACACCGAGTAATAATCTACCAGTTTATATCAGGGAAGCAAAGAAATATTCAAGTAATAAATGTAAAATTATGTCAAGGCTACCACACTTAACAAAATCATTTATCAATAAAACTTGACAAATTATTGCGTAATCAGTTAACGAATATTATCATCAATGAAGGCACCAAATCGAATAATACAAATGAAATTTATGTCTAAGATCAGTAAAAGCAAACTTTTGATGACGGTCCATCAAAGCTTCAACGATAATAGAACTCAAAACATGTTAACATCTAATCATATGAACACATTCCGTGAGAGCAATGAAGTTTTAACAAGATATTCAAATTGATGTCAGCCTGAATGATACTTAAACTAACAATCATGAACAAACTTCAGAAGATAAACATACTTTAAACAATATGCACATCAATTTTCACATAAACATACATGAAATTTCCATGAAAATTAAATTCAAACTGTAGGTAAAAGAGAAGAATAAAAATGCTAAAAAGTGAGATAATAATTTAAAATGAATGTACCCGTACGAATCTGTTTAGATTCGTCTCCAACTTCGCTGGAAATTGTTGCTATCGCTGTGCTGTTCTCGCTACTGCTTCTACTGCGTAAGCCTGCTGGTTTGGCTGTCTCTGCACGTTGCTGGCTACTGCTGTTGCTCGCCTACTCTGTCCCTGCAAAAGAATAAGAAGAAGAGAACAGGGGAAGGATAAAGGGGGAGAAACGGGGGGTAGAGAGGAAGCGAGGAGAGGGGGCGGCTGCCACCAACACGTGGTGGCGAGTCTCGCCAAAGCCGCTGCTCTCCGTTGCTGATGCTGCTGCCTTCGTACCTGCCAGAAAAGAGAAAGTAACGAGGTATACGGGAGGATGGAGGCAAGGAGGTCTCCGGTAAAAGGAGAGAGAAAAGGGGTCACCGGATAAAGGGAAAGGGGGAGGAACGGATGGAGAAAGTGGGGAAGAAGAGGGAAAGGGAGAGAAGAGCAAAACGAGAGGGAGAAGAGGAGAGAAGGAGGAGGGCAGCTGCCGGAAAAGAGAGGGTGAGGAGAAGAGGGAGGCAGAGAGAGGGTGAGGAAAAGAGAAGGAGAGCGACGGGGAGAGAGAAGGGCGGAGGGGAGCGGAGCGTCGCCGCCTCTGATGGTGGGGTCTTCGCCGGAGCACACAGAGAGGGAGGGGCAGCAATAGATTTTAGGTTTAGTTATTTGATATATTAAAAGAGGGATTTGATCTCAATCGTTGATCTAATTTGAAATGAAGGGCTAGGATTAAATCTAGGATTATTTTTAAGATGGATGGATGAGATGAAGTCTTAATATTAGATGTGACAAGATATGGAATGGCTAAAATTTCAATTAAATTGGCTAGAATTGAAATGAAAGAGTGGCTATGATTGTAATAAAATTTGAATTGGAGTGGCTAGAAGAAAATTATAATAGAATAGGCTAGAATTTAAATAATTTTAAGGAAAGTGTAGGAATTGCTATTTAATTAAAATACTACATTAAAATATTTTTATGTAATTGAAAATCATTTAAATTTTTAAAAAATTGAAATTCATAAATGATTTTAAAATATTTAATAATATTTACAATAATTTTATCAAGTGGAACATACTAGAATATATAATTTTCAAGCCAAAATTGATTAAAATTCTAAACTTTAAATAGATTTTTAAATACGTATTTAATCGAATAGTAATCCAAAAAAAGGTCAAAGGTCGGTCAAAATTGGGTGTCAATAGTCATAGAAATTCAAAAGGTTTTCCCATTTTAGTCTATATATATATACACAGACACACACCATAAAGCATTTTTATTAAAATTTTGCTTTATTCGATTGAGATGTAATTACTTTCTAGACAATAATTAGTAATGTTCAAATAGTATTACCAATGTACTTCTCATTTTTAATTTTCAAATTAGGATGAGCTCTCGTTTCTCGAATACAATAACAAACCCTATTAAAGAATTGATAGGGTATTTGTTGTGATAGATGATTGCATGATAATTGTAATCAAGGGGTGATCGATCATATCTGCAAATTCTAGATAATATGTTAGCTTATAAATAGATGAAGTATGACAAATAATGATAAAATATGAGTTCTAAATAAATTACAAGAGGTGATAACAAGCGTATCTGCTTTGAGATGCCCTCATAGACTTTGGCTTAACTTGTTGAAGAATTGCAACCCATCTCCGAAGATTAAAGTCAACCTCCAATAGATATTATAGTATAAAGATATAATAATATAAGGAAAATGTCTGGTTGTAAGGAGAGTCTAAACGTCATTTTTAGCCGGACGAGCCTAAGTGTCATTTTAAGGCGGACGGCCTAAATATCTTATAAAGCGGACGAACATAAATGTCGTATTAGGCGGACGATCCCAAATGTCGTTTTAAGGCGGACGACCTAAATGTCCTTTAAAGGCGGACGAGCCTAAATGTCCTATGAGGCGGACGACCTAAATGTCCTATAAGATGGACAAGCCTAACTGTTGTTTTAAGGCGGACAGGCCTAAATATCCTATAAAGAGGACGAGCTTAAACGTTGCGTTATAAAGCGGACAAGCCTAGATTTCACATTGTAAGGCGGATGAGCCTAAATGTCACATTGTAAGGCGGACGAGCCTAAATGTTGCGTTGTAAGGCGGACGAGCCTAGATGTCGCATTGTAAGGCGGACGAGCCTAAATGTCGCATTGTAAGGTGGATGAGCTTAAATGTCGCATTGTAAGGCGGACGAGCCTAAATGTCGCATTGTAAGGAGGACGAGCCTAGATGAAGAGAAAGTAGGTCACAGTGGTGAGTTGAATCGGAAGATATATTCATGGTAGCTTAGTAGCCGAAAGATAATGCGAGTAGCCAAGAATTTGTCGGAGCCTTCGTTTGTAAGCAAGTCTCTCAGCTTTGCTTCTTGATTGATCCTTAGAGAAGGTATCTCTACTTCAGCGGGTATCACAACTTCAGTGCCGTATACTAAGAAGTAAGGTGTGGCCCTGGTGGAAGTTCTGATTGTGGTACGATTCCCCAGCAATGCGAAAGGTAGCTTTTCCTCCAGTGTTTGTAGTTATCAATCATCTTGCGCAATATCCTTTTGATGTTTTTGTTTGCTGGCTCAACAACCCCGTTCCTCTGTTGCCTGTATGTTGTAGAGTTTTGATGACTGATCTTGAACTTCTGACACATTGATCTCATTAGATCATTGTTTAGGTTGGTGACGTTGTCGGTGATGATTGACTCAGGAATTCCGAACCTACAAATAATGTTATTTTTTACAAAAGTCATCCAAAACTTTCTTTGTCATTGAGTTGTGGGAGGTGGCCTCAACCCACTTGGTGAAATATTCAATTGCGACAAGAATGAATCTGTGCCCGTTGGATGCTGTTGGCTCGATTGGACCAATGACATCCATGACCCATGCTTCGAACGGCCAAGGTGAACTAGTGACATGGAGTTCGTTTGGGGGGGGGGGGTACTCGAATCATATCTGCGTGATTCTGACATTGACAACATTTCTGGACGTAGCGAATGCAGTCTGTCTCCATAGTTAGTCAATAATATCCTGATCTCATAATCTTCTTTGCTAATGTAAAACCGTTGATGTGAGGGCCACATGTGCTTCGACGCATCTTAGCATTGCAACCCAAATCAGGAGTTCTCCTATAGAGGATTTCTCCACTTAAAAAGTATTAGGTTTCTAACCTTCGAATTGTATGCTTTTGTACATTTGTTGCATCTTCTGTGTATTCGACACTCTTCAAATATCCTCTAATGTCATCATAGCAGGGCTTTCCATCAGGCTCTTCCTCAACATGGAAACAATAAGCTGGTTGTTCATGTATGTAAATGTGAATAAGATCGATGTAATTGTGATCAGGGTGTCGAATCATGGAAGACAGAGTGGATAAGGCGTCTGAAAATTCATTTTGGACCCTTGGTACATGTCTGAATTCTGTTTTGACAAACCTTTTACATAGCCTATGCACGCACTCTAAATATGGTAAAAACTTTTGATTTTTTGTTTCCCAATCACCTCGAACCTGATGGATCAATAGGTCTGAATCCCCTATTATTAGCATTTCCTGGACATCCAAGTCAATTGCCTGTTAGAGACCTAGTATGCAAGCTTCGTATTCGGTCTAATTATTTGAGCAATGGAATCTAAGTTTTGCTGATACCGGATAATGTTGCCCGGTGGGTGAGATCAAAACAGCCCCGATGCCGGACCCGTTTAGATTTTTAGCTCTACAAAGAACATTCTCCATCCATCATATTCTTCAGAAATGTACTCTCCCACAAAGTCCACCTGTTCATCTGGGAAGTAGGTCTTCAACAGCCTATAATCATCGTCCACTGGATTCTTTGCCATGTGGTCTGCTAATGCCTGTGCTTTCACTGCTTTTTGCGTGACATACACTATGTCGAACTAGCTCAACAATATCTTCCATTTTGCTAGTTTACCTGTGGGCATGGGCTTTTGAAAGATATACTTCAAAGGATCCATCCTTGAAATCAGATAAATAGTATGCGATGAGAGGTACTGTCGTAACTTTTTGGGCAACCCATGTTAGAGCACGACAGGTGCGCTCCAATAGAGATATCGGGCTTTGCACGATGTGAACTGCTTGCTTATGTAATATATTGCCTGTTCTTTCCTCCCTGTTTCATCGTGTTGTACCAAGATGTAACTGAAAGCATTATCTAATACTGAAATATACAATAGTAATGGTCTACCTGACTCTGGTGGAACCAAGACAGGAGGATTAGATAGATAGTCATTGATCTTGTCAAATTCCTGTTGACATTCGCTTGTCCATTTCACCGCAACATCCTTTTTAACAGCTTGAAGATAGGATCATATATGACGGTAGATTGAGCTATGAAACGACTAATGTAGTTAAGTCGCCCTAAGAAACTCATTACCTCCTTATTGCTCTTTGGTGGTCCAATTCTATACATCGACGACTGACAATGAAACCTAAAATCTTTCCATCAGGCACGTCAATGACATATTTTGCCAGATTCAGTTTCAGATTGTACTTGCGTAGCCTGACGAAGAATTTTCGTAAGTCATCCAGATGATTTGAACTTTCCTTTGATTTGATGATGACTTCATCCACATAAACTTGAATTTCCTTATGGAACATGTCATGAAACAAAGTAGTCATTTCCCTCATGTACGTAGCCTTAACGTTCTTTAATCCAATAGGCATCACCTTGTAGTTATAGACGCCCCACAACGTTATGAAAGCAGATTTCTCAGCGTCGTCTTTGTGCATCTCAATTTGATGATAGCCGGCAAAGCAATTCACAAATGATTGAGTTTCATGCCTAGCACAATTATCAATCAGTATGTGTATGTTTGGTAATGGAAAGTTATCTTTAGGGATAGCTTTATTGAGATCCCGATAATCCACACAAACTTTGACCTTGTCGTCTTTCTTGGGCACTGGAACGACATTTGCAAGCCAAGTTGGGTATTCTGTCACTTGGAGGATCCCAACATCTAATTGCTTTGATACTTCTTCTTTGATTTTCAGACTCAACTCGGGCTTGTATTTTCTCAGCTTCTGTTTTACCGGAGGACATGCTGGATCAATGGGCAGTCGATGGGCTACAATTGAAGTACTTAGCCTTGTCATGTCTGCATAGGACCATACGAAAATGTCCTTATTCTCTATGAGAAACTCGGTATACTCTTTCTTGTCTTCTTTTGTCATATGGATGCTTACTCGGGTTTCTTGTATCACCTCTGCATTTCCCAAATTCACCAATTCTGTCTCTACCAAGTTTTCTTCAACCCTTTTGATTAACTCCTGGGGAACCTTATTGTCTTCGACTTATTCTAAGTCGTTAATGTTAAGTTGAGCAGTCTCATTGTATGTCATAGTCTCTGATTCAACATTTTTATAGTGTATTTTGCTGGTGAGAAAGAAAAAATAGCAAACAATTAAATATAAGGTAAAAATAGATGAACGGGGAAAAGAATTTCATTGATAAAAATTTGAAAGTTTCATAAGTTCTCATTTGAAAACAATACAGGGAATGGGAATTAAAACGTTTATTGAAAACTCTTTTTATTTAAATTAAAAATTGATAGAAAACATCTTCCAAGGCAACCCTGATGCTCGATGAGGTACGGATGGAGTCGAGATCCAGTTGCTGACGCTGATCTTTGCCTCTGTGCTTCCGCTAGGGCCCCCTTTCTCCTCCTCGTTTATCACGACGTTTCAAACTTTCCCCTCTTCTTTGGTCAGCGACAACCCCTTCAAGTCGTCCAAGATATCATCAATAATGCCTCCCATGAAACCTGCTGATCGAAATGATTAATGCAATGGCGGTATGGGTTTCTTCAATGGATAGGAGTACCCATCTCTAGGTTGTTGCCAATCAAGCCATTCTTCGTAGTGTACTTATATCCCAAGAAAAAAGTGGTGGATTGTTGAACAGGTTGTATAGGTTCGACTATCCCTTGCAATTCAGCCCCCAAACCTTTCCCAAGCTCAAAACCAAACCAGGCCATCATATCTATGATTTCATGGCTAAACCAAGGTTGTAATTCAATATTACCAACAAGCTCCACTGTATGGTACATTTCACTATCCATATGCTTTCTTTCTTCAATCGTGTATACATGATGCCCTTTTTCTCCATGGACTACAACCTCTTCGTAATCCCATTCAAACTTCAAGCATTGGTGAAGAGTAGACGGGACCGCTCCAGCCATATAAATCCATGGACGACCCAACAATAAGTTATATGATGAAGGGATGTCCAAGATTTGGAAAGCTATTGGGAAAGTGACAGGAACAATGAGCATGTCCAAGGTTATCTCCCCAATAGTGCCTCTATGAGATCCATCAAATGCCCTCACATTCATTTTCCACGTCTAAATTTTTGCACTATCCACGCCCAACCTCGTTTGTGTGCTCAGAGGGCAAATGTTTAAACCTGAGCCTGCATCAACTAATGCTTTGCTTATCACCTTATCCTGATACTGAACCAAAATGTATAGAGCTTTATTGTGGGTTGTTCTTTCGAGTGGCAGCTCATCTTTGTGAAAAGATATTTTGTAAGCCTTAAAGACCTGATCCACCATTTGGGCTACCTCTCCATGAGTAATGTTATATGGGACATAAGCTTCACCAAGGATCTTCAGAAGGGCATTCCGATGAGTTTCGGAAGATTAAAGTAACGCTAGGATTGATACTTGGGATGGGGTTTTACTCAGCTGATCAATGAAAAAGTATTCTTTAGCTTGAACCTTTTTCCAGATACACTGATCTTCAAGATCTACGACTGGTGCTTTGGATTTGCTAGAGCTTCCTGAACCAAATTTTCAGAAGTGTAAATTCTTCTATATCTGGTGACCCTTGTTTCAACATCGGTCTCTTCCATTTTCGTTTCCCTTTTGTTGTAATACCAAGGTACAACATGCATATCACATTGTATCGGGGAAGATTCCCTATAGACAGTGAACGGTGGTTTTGGTGAGGCAAATTCTACTTCGAATGGGGTGTGTCTTTGCACCATTATCGGGGCTTGGGCGGTGGTAGTCATGGATTCTTTTGTTTCGAGGGTCCAGATAGATTCTTCCCAATTCCAGACATCACCAACTTCTACCATGTTGACCTGGTGGTTAGGAAGAGAGTTATTTGCAACATTCGGTGTAGGATCCTTGAGTTGGACGGTTATTATATCAATCAACATTTGAACCTTATCCCTTAGGGCTCTGCAAACTTCGGTAATATGAGCCTTCATCCTAAAATGGTAGGCGCAGACCTTGTTAGGGTCGTACCACTTTGAACGAACATCCACAGGTAATGCAGGAATTGGGAGACGTACCCAGCCTGTTTCAGTCTTTCATAAAGTTGTGTTATGGGTTCAGCCAAAGGGGTAGAATTTTTTATAGGTCTTCTTTCATAGGGAGGTCTATTTCGGTAATTTGGTGTCTGAGTGGGTGGTTGTCACGACCCAAATCGGGGACGCGACTGGCACCCACATTTACCCTCCTATGTGAGCAAACCAACCAATCTAACCTTTAACATTTTAATACAATATCAACAAAGAAATGCGGAAGACTTAAATCATTAATAAAACAATTCAAAACTATTATTATTTCCCCAAAATCTGGAAGTCATCATCACAAGAACATCTATCTCAAATTACTAAACTAGGAATGTCTAAGAAAAAAAAATAACTAAAAAGCTAGTCCATGCCGGAAGTTCAAGGCATCAAGACTTGAAGAAGAGAAGACCCAGTCCAAGCTAGAAGCATTAGCTCACCCTGAAGATCCCTGTGTGTGACGAAGACTGGCTTGATTTACTTCTGAGTTGAAGTTGAGAACGTTTGCTGCATTCCACAAATAAACAAAGAAGAAAACATAAAAGTAGGGGGTCAGTACAACCACAAGTACTGAGTAGATATCATCGGCCAACTCAAAATAGGGAACAGTATATATCAAATAATGTAAATCAACTACAATACTCAACATGTAGCAATAACAATATTAATTCATCAATAAATACAACCGAGTTCACACATGAGGACTCAAGCCTCAATACCATACTCATTTGGGAATTAAGTTCATTAGATTGAGTATATTCATTATCTTTCAAGATTCATTATCTTTCTTCCTCTTGTGTCGGTACGTGACACTCCGCTCCTCTATTTCTATCCTGGTGCCGGAACGTGGCACTCCGATCCTCATATTCTATCCTGGTGTCGGAACGTGACACTCCGATCCTCTATTCTATCCTGGTGGTACCGAACGTGGCACCCGATCCTCATATTCTATCCTGGTGTCGGAACGTGACACTCCGATCCTCATATTTATCCTATTGGTACCGGAACGTGGCACCCGATCCATATATCTATCCTGGTGTCGGAACGTGACACTCCGATCTCATATTCATTCATCCTGGTACCGGAACGTGGCAACCGGATCCATATTCTATCATGGTGTCGGAACATGACACTCGATCCTCATATTCATTCTATCCTGGTACCGGAACGTGGCACCCGATCCCCTAATTCATCAAGCCTTCTTTTACACTAACGCATCATCATAACACGTGAATTAGGGTTCTTTTCAAGATTTAGGATTCAATAACTTCATCATGCTTAGTTTGTCACAATTTCAATTCATTTCATGCAAGCTTACAATTAAGCACATAGTAGGGTTTTACAATACTATCAACAATAACATTCACTATAAAGAGTTTAACAAGTAGCATGAAAACCATAACCTACCTCCACCGAAGAATTGATCAAACAAGCTAATCCTCAAGCTGCGTTTCTCCTCCCTCTCGATCGATCCCTCTCTTTCTCTGTTCTTTCTGTTTGTTTTATTCAAACCCTCTTTCCTTTACCCTAGTTATCATGTAATTAAGACTAAAAGAGGACAATAGAACCCACTAATTAACTTAAGGTTACCTCTTTTAACCCCCAAGTAATTAGACTTATTAATATTAACCTCAATCTTTATAATTAAGAAAAGAATAGTCCAAAACGACCTTTAAACACGTGTAGAGGAATCCTATTCTGCCTGGGATTTGCGCAACCTGTGTAGGGCCGTCGTGCCTGCGACGGTCCGTCACGGTGGTCGTCGCAGCCTCCCAAAATCAGGTGAACTGTGAAGGCCCGTCACCCCAGTGACGGTCCGTCCTGCACCTCCGTCCTGACGGTCAGAAACTCGTTTCTGTACCAAATTCTCAAAAGTTGAAGTGTTTTGCAACGGGAACTCACGACGGTTCGTCGTGGATGTGACGGCACGTCCTGCAGGTCCGTCACAATTTACAGAGAGTCGATTTTCAGTATCCAATTTCAGAATTCTAAGTATGCGACACGATACACCTCGACGGGGCCGCGTGCCTGTGACGGTCCGTCGCAAGTGCCCGTGGTCTTGGCCAGTTTTTCCAGAATTTAAATCTGCTGCTCAAAACGACTAAACTGGTCGTTACATAGATACCATTTACCCATCTTTCGTCCCCGAACGATCAAAAGAAGAAAAAACAATGGCGAAAAGGAGTACCTGAATCCGTAAACAGATGGTGGGTATTTTTCTTGCATATCTGCCTCCTTCTCCCAAGTAGCCTCTTCAACGGTCGATTCTTCCATTGAACTTTGATGGATGCAATCTCTCTCGACCTCAACTTGCGAACCTCTCTATCTAATATACCAACCGGTTCTCCTCATAAGTCAAATTCTCATCAAGCAAAACTGAATCCCAACGGATGATGTAGTTTCCATCTCCGGTGGTATCTTTCAAAATGGATACGTGAAATACCGGATGCACTCCGGACAGCCCTGGGGGCAAGGCTAATTCATAAGCCACCTCCCCTATTCGCTTAAGCACTTCAAATGGTCCAATATACCTTGGACTTAACTACCTCTTTTACCAAACCGCATCACCCCTTTCATGGGTGAAATCTTCAACAAGACTTGTTCACCTTCCATGAACTCCAAGTCTCTAACCTTCCGGTCTGCATACTCCTTGTGTTCTACTTTGCGCCGCTGAGAAGCTTTTTTGAATGCGCTTCACCTTATCTAACGAATCCCTCAAGAGGTCAGTACCCCAAGGTCTAACCTCAAATGCATCAAACCACCCAATGGGAATCTACACCTCCTCCCATATAATGCTTCAAATGGAGCCATATCAATACTGGAGTGATAGCTATTTTGTATGAAAACTCTGCCAAAGGTAAGAAACTATCCCAATGGCCACCAAAACCTATCACACATGCACGAAGCATATCACCTCCAACACTTGAATCGTTCGCTCAGACTGACCATCGGTCTGAGGATGAAATGTACAGTACTAAGGTCCAATCTAGTACCTAATTCGGAATGCAATGTTTTCCAAAACTTAGAGTAAACTGAGTACCTCGATCTGATATGATGGATAGTGGAACCCCATGCAATCGAACGATTTCTGAGATGTAGATTTTTGCTAACTTCTCTGCATTGTAAGTCACCTTGACCGGAATGAAATGAGCAGACTTAGTTAACCTATCAACAATCACCCAAATGGAGTCATACTTACCCATTGTCTTTGGAAGACCAACCACAAAGTCCATTGCGATTCATCCCACTTCCATTCAGGAATGGGCATTCTCTGAAGCGTTCCTCCGGGCCTCTGGTGTTCAACTTTACTTGTGACAGTTTGGACATTTGGCAACAAACTCAACAATATCCCACTTCATTCTACTCCACCAGAAGTGTTGCTTAGGTCGCGATACATCTTGGTTGCACCAGGATGTATAGAATATCCGGAACTATGAGCCTCTGTCAGAATGTGTTGATCAAATTATCGACGCGGGGTACACATACCCTTCCCTTATCCTCAAAACACCTTCCTCATCAATTGTTGCTTCTTTAGCCTCTCCTTGCAACACCTTATCTCGAATCTGGATTAATTTCTCATCATCAAACTGCTTCCCCTTAATCTTGTCAAGGAAGGAGGATCTTGCCTCCACACAAGCTAACAATCCTCACTTCTCATTTACTTCTAACCTCATGAGGTCATTAGCCAAAATCTGCACTTCTCTAGCCAATGGGCGTCTAGAAACTTGCAAATGAGCTAGACTTCCCATGCTTCCCGCCTTTCTACTCAAAGCATCTGCCACCACATTCGCCTTCCCCGGATGATTCAAGATAGTGATGTCGTAGTCCTTCAGTAGTTCCATCCATCTCCTCTGTCTCAAGTTCAAATCTTTCTGGGTAAAGACATACTGTTGACTACGATGACCGTATAGATTTAACACTTAACCCATATAAATAATGCCTCCATTGCTTCAATGCAAACACTACCGCGGCCAATTCCAAGTC
>JAKWJD010000529.1:0-19652 GCA_027705065.1 Solanum peruvianum | reverse complement strand
TTCGTGCTAAGAAAATGGTTAGTAAAGGGTGTTTAGCTTTCTTGCCACATCTCAAGGATGACACCACCCAAGTACCCTCGATTGAGTCAGTTTCGGTAGTCCGTGAGTTTTTGGATGTGTTCCCTGCAGATCTTCCTGGTATGCCACCGGATAGGGATATCGACTTCTGCATCGATCTTGAACCGGGCACTCGCCCCATTTCTATACCCCCTTATAGAATGGCTCCCGCGGAGTTAAGAGAGTTAAAGGCCCAACTTCAAGAGTTGTTGAGCAAAGGCTTCATTAGACCAAGTGCATCCCCTTGGGGTGCTCGGGTTTGTTTGTGAAGAAGAAGGATGGGAGTTTTCGGATGTGCATAGACTACCGGCAGTTGAACAAGGTAACTATAAGAACAAGTATCCTCTTCCTCGCATTGATGACTTGTTCGATCAACTACAAGGTGCGTGTGTCTTCTCTAGATTGACTTGAGATCCGGTTATCATCAATTGAAAATACGGGCAAACGGATGTGCCAAAGACTGCTTTTAGAACCAGGTATGGGCATTACGAATTTGTAGTGATGTCTTTTGGTCTTACGAATGCCCCTGCTGCGTTCATGAGTTTGATGAACGGGATTTTTAAGCCATATTTGGATCTCTTCTCGGATCGTGTTATTTGATGATATACTGATATACTCTAAAAGTAAGAAGGAACATGAGGAGCATTTGAGGATGGTATTGGAAATGTTGAGGGAGAAAAATCTTTATGCCAAGTTCTCTAAGTGTGAGTTTTGGCTAGATGCAGTGTCCTTCTTGGGGCAGGTGGTTTCTAAGGATAGAGTGATAGTGGATCCTTCTAAGACTGAGACAGTGAAGAATTGGGTAAGACCCACTAATGTGTCAGAAATAAGGAGCTTTGTTGGTTTAGCTAGCTACTACCGCCGATTTTTCAAAGGATTCTCTTCTACTGCTTCCCAATTGACGAACTTGACTAAGCAAAATATTCCATTTGTATGGTCGGATGAGTGCGAAGAAATCTTTCAGAACTCAAGACTTTGTTGACTACCGCACCTATCCTTACCTTGCCAGTAGAGGGTAAGAACTTCATCGTTTATTGTGATGCATCCTATTCTGGGTTGGGTGCAGTGCTAATGCAAGAGAAGAATGTGATTGCTTATGCTTCAAGACAATTAAAGGTGCATGAACGTAATTATCCGACCCATGATTTGGAATTGGCCGCGGTAGTGTTTGCATTAAAGCAATGGAGACACTATTTATATGGGGTTAAGTGTGAGGTCTATACGGATCATCGTAGCCTACAGTATGTCTTTACTCAGAAAGATTTGAACTTGAGACAGAGGAGATGGATGGAACTACTGAAGGACTACGACATCACCATTTTGTATCATCCGGGAAAAGCGAATGTTGTGGCGGATGCTTTAAGTAGAAAGGCGGGAAGCATGGGAAGTCTAGCTCACTTGCAAGCTTCTAGACGCCCATTGGCTAGAGAAGTTCAAATTCTGGCTAATGACCTTATGAGATTAGAAGTAAATGAGAAGGGAGGATTTTTGGCTTGTGTGGAGGCAAGATCTTCCTTCCTTGACAAGATTAAGGGAAAGCAGTTTAATGATGAGGAATTGATCCGGATTCGAGATAAAGTGTTGCAAGGAGAGGCTAAAGAAGCGACAATCGATGAGGAAGGTGTTTTGAGGATTAAGGGAAGGGTATATGTACCCCGAGTCGATGATTTGATCAACACTATTCTGACAGAGGCTCATAGTTCAAGGTATTCTATACATCCGGGTGCAACCAAGATGTATCGTGACCTAAAACAACACTTTTGGTGGAGTAGAATGAAGCGTGATATTGTTGACTTTATTGCCAAATGTCCAAACTGTCAACAATTAAAGTATGAAACCAAAGGCCCGGAGGAACACTTCAGAGAATGCCCATTCCAGAATGGAAATGGGAGAGAATCGCAATGGACTTCATGGTTGGTCTTCCAAAGACAATGGGTAAGTACGACTCTATTTGGGTGATTGTTGATAGGTTAACTAAGTCTGCTCATTTTATTCCGGTTAAGGTGACTTACAATGCAGAGAAGTTAGCCAAACTTTACATCTCAGAAGTGGTTCAATTGCATGGGGTTCCACTCTCCATTATATCAGATAGAGGTACGCAGTTTACTTCTAAGTTTTGGAAAACATTGCATGCTGAATTGGGTACTAGGTTGGACCTTAGTACCGCGTTCCATCCTCAGACCGATGGTCAGTCTGAGCGAACGATTCAAGTGTTGGAGGATATGCTTCGTGCGTGTGTGATAGAATTTTGTGGCCATTGGGATAACTTCTTACCCTTAGCGGAGTTTTCATACAATAATAGCTGTCACTCAAGCATTGATATGGCTCCATTTGAAGCATTGTATGGTAGGAGATGTAGGTCCCCCATTGGTTGGTTTGCTGCATTCGAGGTTAGACCTTGGGGTACTGATCTTTTGAGGGATTCGATAGAGAAAGTGAAATATATTCAAGAAAAGCTTCTAGCGGCGCAAAGTAGGCAAAAAGAATATGCAGATCGAAAGGTTAGAGACTTAGAGTTCATGGAGGGTGAACAAGTCTTGTTGAAAGTTTCACCAATGAAAGGGGTGATGCGGTTTGGTAAAAGAGGCATGCTAAGCCCAAGGTACATTGGTCCCTTTGAAGTACTTAAGCGAGTAGGGGAGGTGGCTTATGAGTTAGCCTTGCCTCCAGGGCTGTCCGGAGTACATCCGGTATTCCATGTGTCTATGTTGAAAAGATTCCATGGGGATGGAAACTACATTATCCGTTGGGATTCAGTTTTGCTTGATGAAAATCTGTCTTACGAGGAGGAACCGATTGCTATTTTAGATAGAGAAGTTCGCAAGTTGAGGTCGAGGGAGATTGCATTCATCAAGGTGCAATGGAAGAATCAGCCGGTTGAAGAAGCCACTTGGGAGAAGGAGGTCGATTTGCAAGAAAGATACCCACATCTGTTTAAAGATTCAGGTACCCCTTCTCGCCCTTGTTTTTCTTCTTGTGATCATTCGAGGAAGAACAATGGGTAAATTGGTATCTATTGTTACGACCTATTTAGTCGTTTTGAGCAACAAATGTTATTTCTAGAAAAACTAGCTGGGACGACGGATACCACGACGGACCGTCATGGGCACGACGGACCGTCGAGGGTGTCTCGTCCCAAAACACTTAGGAATTCTGAAATCTGAGTACTGAAATCGACTCTCTGAACTCTGTGACGGACCTGCAGGACGGACCGTCATAGGTACGACGAACCGTCGTGAGCTCTCGTTTCAAAACACTTCAACTCTTGAAAAGTTGGTACAGGGAACGATTCTCTGAACGTCGTGACGGAAGTGCAGGACGGACCGTCGTAGGCACGACGGGCCGTCACAGACTCTTTAAGGAAATTGAGTCCCTGACAAACCTGCATGACGGACCGTCGCAGGCACGACGGGCCGTCACAGGTTGCGTAATCCCAGGTGGAGTCGGATTTCTGTTAAGTTTTAAAGGGGCGTTTTAGACTATTCCTGCTATAATTATATATTTCGTGGGTTTATATTAATAACTCAAATTACTTGGGGGTTAAAAGAGTTAACCTTAAGTTAATTAGTGGGTAATTAATGCCATCTATTAAACTTAATTATATACTAATTAGGGTAAAAGAAAGACGGCTTGAATAAGAAAATAGAAAGAACAAAGAGAAAGAGAGAGGATCGAACGAGGGAGAAGAAGAAACGCAGCTTGGGAAAATTTGCTTGCTTGAATACTAATCTTCGGTGGAGGTAGGTTATGGTTTTCACACTATTCGTAGTAAACTCTTAATAGCGAATGATATGTGTTAGTAGTATTGTAAACCCTTCTATATGCTTAATTGTATGCTTGCATGAATATGATTATGAAATTGCGAATAAATAAGCATGATGAAGCTATTGAATCCCAAATCGTTAAAAGAAACCCTAATCTACTTTGTTAATGATGATGCCTTGGTATAAAAGAAGGCTTGACGAACGAAAGTGGTGAGATTAGGGGATCGGGTTCCACGTTTCGGTACAAGGATAGAAATAGAGGATCGGGTTCCACGTTCCGGTACCAGGATAGAATGAGGATCGGAGTGTCACATTCCGACACCAGGATAGTATATGGATCGGGTGCCACGTTCCGGTACCAGGATAGAATGAGGATTGGAGTGTCACGTTCCGACACCAGGATAGTATATGGATCGGGTGCCACGTTCCGGTACCAGGATAGAATGAGGATCGGAGTGTCACGTTCCGACACCTGGATAGTATATGGATCGGGTGCCACGTTCCGGTACAAGGATAGAATGAGGATCGGAGTGTCACGTTCCGACACCAGGATAGTATATGGAGCGGAGTGTCACGTACCGACACGAGGGGAGTAAATATAATGAATCTTGAAAGATGCTAATATACTCAATTTAATGAATCTAATTCCCAAATGAGTATGGTATTGAGGCTTGAGTCCTCATGTGTGAACTTGACGGTAATTGTTAATGACATAGTACTTGTTGTTACTACCTGTTGAGTATCATAGTTGAGTTTATGATATTACTTGATAAATACTGTTTTCTCTTTTGAGTTGGCCGATGATATCTACTCAGTACTCGTGTTTGTACTGACCCCCTACTTTTATGTTTTTCCTTGTTATTTGTGGAGTGCAGCAAACGTGCCGTCATCTTCGACTCAACAGTAATTCAAGCCAGTCTTTACTAGATCGGAAATTCAGGGTGAGCTAATGCTTCTAGCTTGGACTGGATCTTCTTCTTCAAGTCTTGATGCCTTGAACTTCCAGCATGGACTAGCTTGTTATGTATTTTTAGCTTCTTAGACATTCTTAGTTTAGTAATTTGATCATAGATGTTCTTGTGATGATGACTTCCAGATTTTGGGGAATAATAGTTATTGAATTGGTTTTTATTAATGAGTTTAAGTCTTCCGCATTATTTTCTATTGATATATGTTTAAATGATAAGGGTTAGATTGGTTGGTTCGCTCACATAGGAGGGTAAATGTGGGTGCCAGTCGCGGCTCGGTTTTTGGGTCGTGACAAAAATACAGAGGGAAACAATCTCAACCAATTCACACGGAATACATGGGAGGTCACACAAGTGATAACGTATCAAGCTTGTAACCCAGAAATTCTCCCCCTAACCAAAACTCTCAAAGCCCTTAAGACTACATTGTTAATGCTAATTAAATTAGAAGGAGCATGCCTCTATTTATAGAGTCCTAAACCTTTTCCTACAAGAAAGGGATTAGTCAATCAAAAACCTTTTCCTACAAGGAAAACCTATTTATGGTAAGAAATTTAGGGCAAATAAAACCCAACAGAGCACCCCTAGATGTAACCAACGTGGTTGTACTCGGAGAGGACTTAGAGTAGCCCTTAGCATTCGTAATAACATATAATAGGTCTAATTGCGGAAAAAATAAAAAATTTGATATATTGAGGTATATGTAAACCTCTCACATATTATATATGGAGTTTCGTTAGACTCTTCTCATACGAGCCTACATAGGATTTTCGTTTAGTCAAAATAATCAATATGTAAGAATTTAGTATAATAAAATTATCTCACCTTAATCCATCTAAAGAGAAGTAGGACATTCGGTCCTACCCCTTATACAAATTCATATTTTCCACATAAGTCTTAGTGAAAGGGTCCAAGCCATAGGAAAATATCCAATTTCTCTCGCAACATATCTAGTTTATCCTGGAACAGCATTTCTCGAAGTAGCATTCCCATAAGTAGAGGATGAATAACAAATGTCTTCAAGAATAGGAAAGATATAAATGTATTTAGACAATATCAATACTACTAAGGTAGAACACCTGGCACATTCCGAGGACTAGAGGACCTACCAAAACATGGGGAAAAGTCCATGTCTTCTTGCAAAACTACCTTGATACTTCAACGGCCCAAACCTACATATTTGTAGAATCATAAAGAATATGGGTTAGTACAACCACTTGTAATAAGTATGGATATATGAAAATAAACCATTTGAAATCATGCTTAGAAGGACATTTTTTTGTAAAAACCATGCTAAGTCACTTTCCAAAAGCTTTTATGCACAATTAAGAACATATAAAGGCCAATAGACATAACATTACTAACGACAAGTCCATAGCGAACACAAGACCAATACCATAACAAAGTCAAGTCAACATGGACATTATAAACATAAGGTCATATCAATATGCATGTGATCACATTAAGATCATATAAGTATAACAACTCAAACATAATGTCCAAGCAACAATTCATGTACAAGAGTTTATAACATCACAACATATAAGACCCTTAGTCAGAACACCTTCCCAAGCCTACAGGTGCAACGCTTATCTGAAATCTCATAACCCTACATAATCAAGTAAACCAAACAAAGGATCATAAGCACTGTCAACATTTCATACACCTCCATATTATGCATATGATGCATCATATATGTCAATTTAGACCAATAGAATGTTATCAATGAAACTAATATCATATAGGATCATTAACATATAAAGTCATATATGCAATTCATTCATATCATAAGTACATAAGAGCAACCTGCTAGGACTTCCATCAAGTCCAACTTGTGCAATGTATAAGTAGAATCCCTTACCCCTACCTACACTAAGTATAATCCCTTAAGTCACCCTAGTTAGTATTCACTTCATTAATTTGATTTTACTTTAGGGAAAAATTGTCTAAATCGATAATAGACCATGTGATCTAAACATAGAATCCAATGTCATATCACCCTACACCGAAAGAAGGTGGTCTACTTGCCAAGGTAGGACCATAACATGAACATAGAATTTTAGTTGGATCCACTAGCTAGTATTCCTATGGAGGCAACATAGTTAAGGAACTAGGAGATATGTCTTTAACCCTTTACATGCTCATTATCAATCGGAGTTCTCATCTGATGAGAACATTTGGTGAATCTCCCTTCTATGTGGACTCACCACCTCTCACTGTCAAGTTCACTCGGTGTTAAGCTAGTTTTTGAATTGTCTCCAATTCTTAATCATCAGAGCTTAATATAGGACATAGGATATTAACCCCTTGTATATCATATCATTATCTCATTAGGTATTGCATGAGAATATCCTTTCATAACAACCCTTCATTTTTTTAGATAAACACATCATAATCACATCACAGTAAGACACACAAGTGATTCACATTCAACATTGTATTGTGATAACCTAAACATGATCTCACAATTGACATGTCAAGACATTTCATCAGAATCATCATATCATCATCTGATTTATCTAATCACATAAAATAGTTCAATTGAACATCATAAATAAGTGTAAACCATCATCATGAAGTAAAGAACTCAAGATCATAAGGTCTTACCAATAAGCCTCCAAAACCTTCTTCAAGATCATACCCTCAATTCATCAAAATTAACCAACGATCCACTCAACATAATCTTAATATATTGAATTAAGCAATAACTTAATCAATTCAACAACCCTATTCATAGGTAGGGTTAAGGAAAAAGGATCATCCATGAATTCTTCAAGAAATAGATACAATCCCAACAATATATGACCTTAGGCAGTACATAAACAAAATAGAATATTTAAAACAAGTCTAACAATAAAAAAATTAATCAATTCCCATCAATTCATAAGCAAGATCCAAGATTTGAGGAAATTGGGGAAAGGACACGAAATACACGAAAATCATAATAATAAATATCAATTATTAAACCATATAGATTAATTAACCATAGGTAATCCCAATTAATCATCAATTTCAAGTATAGAATAAAACTCATTCGTAGAGCAAAACCCTTGGAATTGGGTAATTTAGAAATCAACTTTGAATGTACCTCTTGGGAAAGGACTCCCAAGAACGAAAGAGTCCATGCCTTATGAAGACTTTAGTCATAATTTGAGAAGAAAACTTGAGGGATTAGGTCTTATTCTTCAAACTTCTTGATTCCTTCAATGGAGGTTGAATAGAAAGAGAAAGTAGAAAGAGGTTTGAGCTTTTGAATTTTTATTTGGGGATTTGATTTGAGTATTTCAATGTGAGGTAAAACACATTTTAAATAAATAAATAACCCTCCCGTAAATTAACCAAAAGACCGCTCACTTAAGTTAACCTTTTAGTGAAGTCAAACTTGAATTCTAATTTTAGATTTTTCATCGGGAAGCAAGTCGATGTCGCGGAGCTGTTCCTGCAAGACTTACGAAATAAATTTTTGAGACAGTAGAGTTCGCTACGTGTGTGCAATGTGGACCAAGATTTTTGGTCCATGGTGAACCATGTTCACAATGCGGACTGGTTTCTTGGTAGTACAATTTATTGCTGCCTTTGGCAGCTTATTTGGCAAAGGGTGGGGTTCAAAGACCCCTGAGGTGGTCCTTGGGGGTCGGACTTTGACTTTTTAACCCTATATACATAATTTTACCTAATAAATATTAATTATATGTTTAGACTCAATACAACACTTCCACACCTTCTCAAGATCTAAGGATGCTTACTAGTTCAATTGCACTAGTTTCCGGATGTCATGGTCGTCCCTTGACGTTTTGACTCTAATGATATCCCTTCTTAGTTTCAACACATTATTTTAAGATTATAAACAATGTTTTATATTTTATTTCATCATGTGAGACTCAAGTCATGGACTTTGAGAGTGTTACAGGTGAGAGTGTTATATCCAAATCGGTGACACTCAACAACTTTATGGGGAAAAGTGAAGGAAACACCATCCTCACATGTCGAGCATGGTACATAAATAAAATTGACTTATTCATGATATTCATACAAGTATGACTTGGCGTACCTCATGCATGATAAAAATTTTCAAACTACCTCACATGAAATAGGTCGGGGAGTAGTTGAACAAAGAGTAGTCATAATGACATTCAACAAACTCCATATCAACTACGGGCGCTTTAATCTTCAAGTTCCACTATCTAGGAGTCTATATAAATCCATAAAAAGACAATGCGACTACTGAATTATAAGGTTTATGCGACTAGAGATTTTCGCATTTACAAGCCACATAGGAGTACTAGAAGTATAATTCCACCTAAAAGGCTAGAAAATTACTTTTTGGGCTGGATAAAAGCCACGTGAGCAAGGCTAGAGGTTGTCATGTAAGTTTTATAAAAGTGAGAGAATGTGGGTAGATAAAGGGGAGAAAGTTAATTATGATTCTGAATATTCTCATCCTCTTTTTATATCTTCTCAACCCAATTTTAGGCTTATAATTTCATATTTCAAGTAAATTTCCTTGTACTGTGTTCCTTACTATTGTACTTTCACTTTTATTAGAATACAAAATAATTTAACCACATTAAAATACTAGAAACTTTGAAGAATTGAATAATAAAAAGTGAAAAACGCATTGTCTATTCCAGTAGTTGTATATAAAAATTACTGCATATTACATTTTATCAAACTAATAAAAGTTGTATATCGTGGAAAAAATTACCCAATAGAACTCTTTTTAGTTAAAGTGTATAATCAGTATGATTCTTAAGTAAATATTACAATTTCTTATAACTCCATACAAAACGACGTCAGATATATCTTTTATTGCTTATTTAAAGAGGAGCAAATATCAAAATTCCATTCAAATTATTTTTTGCAATTTAAATAATCAATATAAAAATAGAAAAATAATATCACAATATTAGAAACGAAATCAAAAACTATTAAATAATAGAAGTCCAATTAGAAAAATGATTAGAAAGAAATCAAAGAAAAAACAAGTAAAAAGTATGAAAGAGAGAAAAAACTTTATAAGGGAAGAGACAGAAATGATAGTTTGGGCCATTTTATGAAATAGAGCCCAATTAACTTCTTGACAAACTATATGTAGAGTCTCATACAAGTTTTTTCTATCATGTCATATGTATGCTTCATACATAAAAGAACTTTTTGATTAGAGAACACTCTAAATTTATATCCTTGTAACTTAACCTTGCACTGCCACATGCATAATTGTCATTGCCATTGTTATTACATTTCCATATATATATCTCCTTGGTTTGTAATACATGACTTCAACAAACAATTATATTTTTAATGAAGACAATTGGATTTATGATATAAATTTGAACGGAAGTTATCGTGGAAAATGGAAAAATGAAATGGGATGCGAATATTAGAGTTGACACCTTAACTTTTTAAGTTTTCAAAGGATAGATAGTTTTTCAATAGTTGATAGGTAATTTGGTAATTCAACTTTTCGTGTTTGGGTTTCCCCCTTTTAATATGATATGATATGATATAATGATGATATAGTATAATTACACTGCCATAGATATTAAAACATATCACTCTAAACATATTCTTTCCAATTTATATGTAATGAAATTGTACATAAACATATTATTATATATTAGTACGTACAATATTCATTTTTTTAAATACCTTATGTCAGTATACATATAATATATATCACATATGTTGAACTGAAATTGGTATATATCATATTCAATAAAAAACAATTACATAAACAAATAAAAGAGATATATTTTTATTGTATTGATTCCTTTTTGGTTGTTTTGAGTACGACAACTTTTTTATTTCACAAAATACTTTTCGATAGATTCTAAATGGGTATTTTGGACTATTCGTGATTATAGTTATGAAATTAGTGGGGTAGTCTTAATAATTATGTAGTTGGTGGTTAAAGAAAATAATAGTAAAATAAATAGTGGATCACTTTTACCGCTTTTTAAAATTGATTATAAGATAATTAGGGTGATTACTGATCTTTTGAGAAGTAGTAAAATAATAAGAAGAAAAAAACGGAGCCGCACAATTGGGGGAAAAAACCAATTTTAAGAACGACCGTCAGGTGATAATTCTCTTCAATTTTCTCTCTATATGTATTATATGTGTGTAGTTGAATTATGATTAGTATCCGAGTGGTGATGTAAGAGAATTATATACTGCAATTGTAGTAATATAGAGATGAATTGTGGTTGAACCGTAAGGAAAATTCTGGGTGTTGATTATTGTCGCCTGTTGAATAATGGGTTAGAGAACTTCGATAGAAATTTTTATTGTTTAGTCTACCTGGCCTGACTGTCATTAAAAACAAATATTCCAAGTGATAAACTTTAGGATAATAATGAGAATTATCAAGGGTCAATGATATTGGTCCTAAATGTATATATGTGCATATGATGTTACAGTTAGTGGAGAAAATAATTAATGAGGGCCAACGGTTAGTTGCTGGTTGTTGGTTTAAACAAATTTTTGTTTATTGAGTTAAGAGTGGATTGCAGGTGAAAATTGTATAAAATTGAATAGTTACTGTTATGTTCATCTTTTTGGAATGGGTTTCATGTGTGGACTGTCATTGATATGGTGATCAGTGGTTTCAGTTTACGATATTATAAATTAAAATTTGACACATTAAGAAAGGTAATTAAATATAAGATGTACTATATTATATGAATTACGTTAAAGTTATGTTCATGAGGATTAAGACTTACTCTTAGGTTTGAAGATTAGAAAATTGACCATAGAATTAGATCAATTTTTGGGTCTAGGATAGGACACAACACGATATCAATATTTATGAACTTGTTAACGTACAAATTATACATATATACTTGATAGATTGGAAAGTTTTGGAAGCATTGGAGAAGTAGTTTGTTTGAATTTGATTCTTTGGTGGAGGTAGGTTATTGTTATATCTATTTGATAGATGGTCTCAATAGCGATTGATATGTATTGAGTTATATTGTGAAGTTTCCTATGTACTTGATTGTCTGGTTGTATATTTTGGTTTTGTGGTTTGTGGTTTGCCTAAAATTCTGAGACAGATAAGTGTACAATCTTGAACCCTCTCTATTGAAATGACGTCTTGAATAAAGAAGGTTTGATGAAATAAATTAATGAGATGATTGAACCAGAGTATCAGGTTCCGACATGGTATTATTAAATCGGAGTATCACGTTCTGACACGGTGTTATGAGATCGAAATGCCATGTTTCGACACTAGATATATGGGATCAGAGTGTCATGTTCTAACATGATAACATTAAAGGAAAAGAATCTTGAATTAACTTAATATACTCAATCTCAAAGAACCCGTTTTCCAAACGAGTATGATGTGGAGGCATGAGTCTTTATAGGTGTGCTTGATATTGTGATTGATTATGTACCTACTATGGTGTATTTTTCCCTGGTTCATGTTGATTGTTGCTTGTTACCTGCCAAGTATTGTAGTTAATTTTATATTATTATTATTATTAAATATATATTGGGTTCTATTTTAGGTTGGCTGATGATACCTACTCAGTACATGTTCCTTGTACTGATCCCAACTTGTATTTTCTTCGTTGTTCTTTTTTGGAGTGCAGCAACTTTACCCTCGACTTTGACTCGCCCTCAGCTCTAGACAATATCCAGCACATAAGACTTTCAAGGTGAGCTATTATTTCTAGCTCGTGCTTGATTCTCTCATTTATGTCATGATGTCCTTAAATTTCAGACATGGGCCATCTTATTTACTTATTTCGGTATTTTCAATACTATTAGACTTGGTAATTGAAAACATATGTCCTTAATGTGATGACTTTTAGGTTTTTAGAATAATGTGTAATAGACTTTAGAGGTCGATTTGATGAGTTATTTTAAAAAAAAGTTGAACTTTCACATTTTTAATGTTATTCGTAGTTGAAGTATTGATGTATGTTAGGGTTTAGATTCCTTGGTTCGCCTACTTAGGAGGTTAAGTGTCGGTCCACTGGTGACTCATTTTGGGTTGTGACATTGATAGAATAGAAGATTAAATTAAAAACAATAAATAATGAAATGAGAGGGAGAAAAAAAAAATAAGAGATTTAAGAAAGTGGAAGGAACGGAGAAAAAAAATAGAGTGGAGATATGCATATAATGAATCAACTCATTTAGACACGATAATCATAGAAATCAAAATTTTAATTAATTAAAAAAAATTAATTTATAATAAAACTATTATAATGTTAGGACTGATATTGGATTTATGCTAAATTCAGATTAATACTCGTTAAGTTTGAATTTGTAAATGCACAACTAATGATGATTATTAATTTTTTTATAATAGTTCTATGAAAATCAAAAGCGCGACTATTATTTTTTCCATAACTGTAAATATGAAAGTTATAATTATGACTATGACTTTTTCCTTAGTTATAACTTGTGATTGTAACAATCATAAATATGACTAATTTTTAAAAATATTTTTTGATTGTGAAAGTTTTAGTTGCAACTATGTGTTTTTAACAATTTTAATTATAATTATGATTTTTTGTTTTTCTTTTTCATATTTCGAATTATATCGTTAAAGTTATAGTTGTGTTTATAGTTGTGTCAGTAGTTGAGGACTATCTTTTTTTCTAATAAGTTCCAAGTTTTATATTTAGTGGTTTATAAAGTAATTCACTTTCAATAGGAAATAGAGAGGAAGATTATTATCGGAAAGAGAACTACTATTAACCATGTGATTAATCATGGGAGTTGGACAATTTAACGGTATAATTTAAATCTATCTTGATATAGTTATAAAATATTATTGTGTGGATGATCACTACACCAAGAAGTTACTCACCCATTATTTCCATTACATTCTTCCATTATGAAGATAATCATAATCTCGATAACCTCCAACTTTATAACATTACTCTTGTGACCTTTCACTTTCATAACTTCCTACATTATATTTATGTTAATGTCATATTTTTGACAAATCTTTTGTATGTCTCTACGTTACACTATAATAGAGACATAACAGTTCACATTTTATACACTTTAAGATTTGATGAATAAGAAAGCTCTCATCTTTTGTCTCCCTATTTCGATTGCTTTATCTTTCATATTTATTGTCTTATTCTGCTCTAGTTTTACAATACGTTATCAGCATGAGTAGCTCATTCTCGTCAAGAACAAATGATAGGTATTTTTTGATTTTTATGAATTATCCTATAATTCTTTGGTTGACAGGCATACTTCATATCCTATATATTATTTGTAGTAACAAAACTTGTTTTATAGTTATTCTAAAATGGTTAGTGAATTATAATTATCTTCATAACAATGTTGAGAGGAACTTTTAAAATGTTTGAATTTATTTTAACTTGAGACTTTTATATGATTCTAACATGTTGTTCTAATTAATTCATTTTGTTTATTTTTCTTGTTTATCAAGTCATGTTCAGATTATATTAATAATTTTTGATAATTATTTTTTTGGTAATGTATTTGGTTTATTAAGGCATTGGTTGAGGGTAAGATGGTGAATTCAGATTTCACCGCACCAAGTGGGTAAGTCATCGAGTTAAAGTCTTGGTGCACCATGATAATAAGAAGTTGGGTTCAAGTCCAATTGATTTATGACCAAAGGTGTCTTCATATGGGTAAGACATTGGGTTTCAGTCCAATTGATTTATTACCAAAGGTGTCTTCATATGGGTAAGACATTGGGTTTAAGTCCTAATGCACTGTAGTGATGATATGATAATGACTAACATAAAGTTTTATATTTTTGAGTGAAAGTCATGAAATATTAAGGCATTAAGTTTAAGTCCTAATGCACTATAATGATGAATAACAAAAAGTTTTTTTACTTTTGACTAGAGTCATAAAATAAATCAATTAATTTACTCCATTCTCTTATGTGAATGTGGTAACAATGTATTAATATATCTGAAAAATGACGAGTGGTTGAATATATAAATTGGTTATGGTAAAATGTTAATGATCATCATTGTGGTAATTAAAAGGAAGAACATTCTTGGTTCTTGAGATTTTCCTTCAAATGTGAAGCTAATTTTGTCTTAAATTTGTATACAAGGTTATTGGACACATTGTTTCTTAAGATAGTCCTTTAAATGTCAGGTAACTGTTAAAAGTAATTTTTATCCATAAAAGTGGTACGAAAAGATATTGGGCACATTGTTGTTGATGCAACCCAATTTGAAAAGTTTTGTAAATCCTCCTTCAAAATAAAGAAATATAAAGTGGGACTACATTTGGTACATTTGACCTCTTAAAGTGATGTTGAGGTGTGTCAGACACTCCAAAATTTTGACAATGACTTTCTAATCAAAACTTATCGAACATGTATAAATGGTTATTGTCCATGTCTTGAAGAAAATGTAACTTGTGTTCATTTGGAGTAGAGCTTGTTCATGTAGGACAAATATCACATGTCACCACTATGGGAGGTTTGATATATTGAAAATAAATACTTTGATATAAATGATTATATAACAAATATTGTGGTATGTTCTATCATGAACTATTGGTACAAAAGAAAGAAATAACTATTTTCTATAAAGGTTATGGTCATGACCAAAATAAATAGTGTTGTGTGGCAACACAAATTTGTAATGGATCGTCAAGAAATATGTCTTGCATGTAATAATTTTAACCATGACAATACTAAAAATTTTCTCCTTGAATGAGATAGTCACCATAAGAATGGTATTATGAAATTTGTGGTAGAACAAAAACTGAAGTAAGAGTTCCGGAAGAACTAATTTATTTACCATCCAAAAATGAAAATAGTTCATAACATTGAGGTTGTAGTAAGTCTCAAAAGAATTTTTTTATGTTTCGGAGGAATTGAAAAATATATTATATAGAGATTGTAAATTACTGAAAGCTGAAATTTTTTCGAATTACTACAATCAAAACAGGTTCTGAATATTTACATACAAGTTTACCTGCCTTTCTCTTGTTTGTTGTATATAAATACATGACACATGACGATGAAATCACATGAAAATGTAAACTAAAAGTTTACTAGAATAAATATAAGTTGGCATAACCGGTTGACCATTTTGGTTCAAATTTGATGCAAAAGAATTGAGAATTCATGTGGTTATATGTTGAATAAAGAAAAGATTCTTCAAAAATACTCATGTGTTGCTTGTTCTCATGAGAAAATAATCATTGTACCAGTTAAGGTTGAGATTGTATCCCCTAAAATTATTTGGAATATATAAAAAGGTGAATATGGGCCCCTTCACCTGCCATGTGGAACGCTTACTATTATGATTTAGTAGATGCATCTATGGTATGGTCACATGTGCATTTGTATCAACTTACAAATATGGTATGAAATGAGTTTATTTAACATATATGCATCAATCCAACAAGGTTAACCCATCACGGTTGGTTCAGGTCAGGAATCAAATAATTTCCATCTAAAAATCTGATGTGTGCATATATGATTTTACTACTCCACAATGCACAAAGATGGATCCCCAAATGAGGTTGGGGATAAATGTTAGATATCCTAACATTAGCGGGAGATATGTTTAACAGCTCATATTATGTGTGGAATGAATTATATAGATCCTTGTTTAAAGAAAACAAAAGTGAACTAAAACTTCAAGAGATAATTCATTTGCAAAATGTTGCAAATTATTTGCCAGATGTTTTTGCTGACCCAATATTTTGATTAAGCTAAAAATGCTCCACTTAATAGTTCTCGGAGGAGAAAGTCTATGGTATGCCAAAAGCGTTAAAGACCAATTGATTCCAAATGTAAAACTCCTTGAGAAAGGAGAGGAGGAAATTATTAAAATGGATATGATAATGAGGCAAGTGCTTTGAAAGAGCACTATGACATCAGACTTCATAAAACCTTAGCAAAGGTTCAGGTACCTGAAAATGATGAAAAAAATAAAAAGATCTAGATAAATTATGTCGTATTGGAATCGATATCAAAATAGTCGTCAACGATATATTAGATATGAAGTACCACTAAATGCTATAAAAGGTTATGATGATCTTAAATTCAAATTTGTCATATAGTGTGGACACATAAATGATTAGCCAAATAAAATACACTATTCAAGTATATTTTGTTTCACTTAGAAAAGTGATTTTTTTTAACTTATAGTTCATAGATCAAAATATATGTCACTGGAGTACAAATGAATTATTGTGCGAAAGTATAACCATAACACATAACGTACGGTTTGTTCCTCGAGGCATAAAAGATTTTCACAAAAATCCTGACATTATTAATTGGAGATATATTCTCTAGTGGTAGATGCAATAAGACATTTTCAGTCTAGCAATAGATGAAATACTTGAATATGCATAATGATTTATTATTACGTCTAACTAGACGATGAATATTATATGAAAATCCTTGAAGGAGTTAAAAGGTCTCAAAGCAATTTCATTGAGTACACAATGGTTTTAAGATTGATTATCACAAAGAAAGAATCATCTCAACATCATGAAAATGATTAAAAATAACATGTGTTAGTGCAATTGGTGCACTTAGAGACTGCTGGTTATGCAAATGCTAGAAGATGTGATTTTTTTTGAGAAAAAAAGACGAGCTTCAATAAAATTGATCAGTCTCTCATTAGCCAGAAATGATTCGATTATGTAGATACAAAATATGTATTTGATCTGCATAAAGCTCGATCACAAATGATCTATTTGCTTACATATGGAGGCACAATAATATCTTGACATTCAAAAAACAGTTGTTACCACTTCTTCAAATCATGTAGAAATAATATTGATGTATGAAATAAGTCAGGGGTGTGATGGTTGGAATCATGATCTATCATATTCAGAAATATGTTATTTTCCTTTGACAAAGGATATTCCATCCACCATATACGAAAATAATATATAGCTAAACAAAGTATATTTCACCAAAAGTCATTTTCACGCATGATCTTCAATACAATGGTGAGATAGACGTCTAAAGGTTCACTCAAGTGATAATATTGTAAAATTATTCACTAAACATTGTCAACATCAATATTTGAGAAGTTGTGATATAAGATTTGAATGCATAGTCTCCGAGATATAAAGTAAATTCTTTATTGGGGGAGAAAATAACGTGTTGTACACTTTTACTTAACCATGATTTTTTACCAAATGGGTTTTCCTAGAAAAATATTATGAGGCAACATTCAAGCGTATCAAAAGATATGTGTACTCTCTTTCCTTCACTAGGATTTTTTCTCACAGGGTTTTTTCCTAGTAAGGTTTTATAAAAATAAAATTATCTATGACATCAAAAGGGGAGTTTTATAAAATATTATAGTATGGATGTACACAACACCAACAAGTTACTCACCCATTATATCCATTACTTTCTTCCATTATGAAGATAATCATAACCTCCAACTTTATAATCATTACTCTGGTAACTTTAAACTTTCATAACATCCTCCATTATATTCATGTTAATGTCATGTTTATGACTAACCTTTTGTATGCCTCTATGTTACACTATAAATAGAGGCATTACGGTACATATTGTATACACTTGAAGATTTGATGAATCGTTTGATGAATAATAAATGCTCTTACCTTTTGTCTCCCTATTTCAATTGTTTTAATTTCTATGTTTCCTATCTTATTTTGCTTTAATTTTACAACATATATTTCTTTTTCTTTTTTATTTCTTGTAGTATAGTTTGTACTCGATTTTTTTTTTTACAAAAGTGATTTATTCTAAAAAAAAATACAACATGAGGACATTAAAAAATTAAATTAATCATTTTTTTCTACATTGCTGTAAGAAAATTCATGAAGATTATACACATAAATTTTGGTGTTAGTAACTTTTTATATATATATATATATATATATATCACATTTAAATATATACTATCTTTTAATTATATTTTACAATTAAAATTCATTAAATAGAAAGTATTAATAGCATTACACAAAAATAAAATGAAAAAGAGAAATGAATATGAATACAATCTAAGAAGAGGGTCCTAGATAATGTCTTAAGAAAGATTTCATAGATATACTGTGAATAGTAAAAGAATTATTAGAGAAATAACAATATCAACAAAAAGGCCAATTACTAACTTTTAGGTCAAAAGGCAAAAAAAAAAAACTCTAAAATACATGAGAAATTTCTTTTTATTTTTTAAAAAAAGGCCTCTTATAAAGTTAAGGTATAGGCGACAAGTGTCATTTCATATGATCTTCAAATAATTATTATGTGTCAATTTCAATAGAATATATTTATTATATTTTTCTACACGAATCACGAAGGGGAGGATTTATTACTTGATTTTCCATGAATAGAGGTAGAGAAAGGAATGGATACAAGGGATAGTAGGGGATACTTAATAGGACACTCAGGGAGGATGGGGGAAGGAATTTCGACAAATTTTACTAGTTTTACAAAATAAAGTTTTTGTCTCCCTAATTGGAGACTCTACAATATATATATATCATTTCCTTAAACATATGAAATCTCAAACTCAAACAATTCTTTATGCTCCCAATTTCCAATGGAGTATCAGTTACACCATAACACAACATCAAACACAAGTTTGATGATTATGTCGTTGACGTGAGGGTGTAAAAACATGAAACATTCTTTCTTTATTTGTCAAATTATTCAATTCTTCGTGTGTATTTTTTATGGCGGAGAAACCCTAGTCCTTCAAGGTAATTCAATCAACTAGTTACATCATGTCATCAGAAAATCAACTAAATCACCGGAATCTGATCAATCCAATTGATCTTCTGAGTATCATCTATGGAGCATCCATTACTCTATGGTCGGAAAAAACATCAATTTCCCAAAACGAAAGCAGAGCATTATATCCAAATCAGTGACACTCAACAACTTTTCCGGAAA
>JAKWJD010000528.1:0-19788 GCA_027705065.1 Solanum peruvianum | reverse complement strand
CTTCATCATGCTTAATATATCACATTATATAATCACATTCATGCAAGCATACGAATCAAGCACATAGCAGGGTTTTACAATATTATCATACATATCATTCGCTATTAAGAGTTTTACTACAAATATCGTAAGAGAAACCATAAACCTACCTCACCGAAGAATTGATCAGCAAGAATTTTTCCCCAAAGCTTTGCTATCCTCTTCGTTTCTCTCTTTCTCGTTCAACTCCTTCTCCCTCTTGATCTTTCTATTTTCTTATTCAAATCCTCTTTATTTTACCCTAATTGTATATAATTAAGTTTAAAAGATGGCAATAATAACGCACTAATTAACTTAAGGTCACCTCTTTTAACCCCCCAAGTAATTAGACTTATAATCCTTAACCCTCTAACTTTATAATTAAAGTAGGAATAGTCCAAAACGTCCCTTAAAACGTGTAAAGAAAATCCGCCCAGACTGGGACTACGCAACCTGTGATGGCCGTCGTCCTCCTGACGGTCCGTCATGAGGTTCGTCATGGACTCAATTTTCTTAGAGAGTCTGTGACGGCCCGTCGTGACTACGACGTCCATCCTGCACTTCCTACGAAGTTCAGAGATTCGATTTTTCAGTACCCAATGTTCATATTTCTAAGTGTTCTGATACGAGACCCTGCGACGGTCCGTCGTGACCATGACGGTCCATCGTGGGTTCCGTTGTTTCAGCCATTTTTCCAGAAATAAAATCTGCTGCCCAAAACGACTAAACAGGTCGTTACAATAGATACCAATTTACCCATCGTTCATCCTCGAACAATTACAAGAAGAAAAACAAGGGCGAGAAGGAGTACCTGAATCCTTAAACAGATGTGGGTATTTTTCTTGCATATCTGCCTCCTTCTCCCAAGTGGCTTCTTCAACCGGTCGATTCCCATTGCACCTTGATGGATTCAATCTCCCCTTGACCTCAACTTCGAACTTCTCTATCTAAAATAGCAACAGGCTCCTCCTCATCAGACAAATTTTCATCAAGCAAAACTGAATCCCAACGGATAATGTAGTTTCCATCCCCATGGTATTTTTTCAACATAGACACATGGAATACCGGATGTACTCCGGATAGCCCTGGGGGCAAGGCTAGCTCATAAGCCACCTCCCCTACTCGCTTAAGTACTTCAAATGGCCCAATATACTCGGACTTAGCTTACCTCTTTTACCAAACCGCATCACCCCTTTCATTGGCGAAACTTTCAACAAGACTTGTTCACCCTCCATGAACTCTAAGTCTCTAACCTTTCGATCAGCATATTCTTTTTGCCTACTGTTGCGCCGCTAGAAGCTTTTCTTGAATAGATTTCACCTTCTCTATCTATCGATAATCCCTCAAAAGGTCAGTACCCCAAGGTCTAACCTCAAATGCATCAAACCACCCAATCGGAGACCTACATCTCCTACCATACAATGCTTCAAATGGGGCCATATCAATGCTTGAGTGATAACTATTATTGTATGAATACTCTCGCTAAGGGTAGGAAGTTATCCCAATGACCACCAAATGCTATCACACAAGCACGAAGCATATCCTCTAACACTTGAATCGTTCGCTCAGACTGACCATCGATCTGAGGATGGAACGCGGTACTAAGTCCAACCTAGTACCCAATTCCGCATGCAATCTTTTCCAAAACTTAGAAGTAAACTGCGTACCCTATCTGATATGATGGATAGTGGAACCCCATGCAATCGAACGATTTCTGAGATATAGATCAGGCTAACTTCTCGGCATTGTAAGTCACCTTTACCGAATAAAATGAGCAGACTTAGTTAACCTATCAACAATCACCAAATAGAGTCGTACTTACCCATCGTCTTTGAAGACCAACCACGAAGTCCCATTGCGATTCTCTCCCACTTCCATTCAGGAATGGGCATTCTCTGAGGTATTCCTCCGGGCCTCTGGTGTTCATACTTTACTTGTTGAAATTTGGACATTTGGCAATGAATTCAACAATATCGCGCTTCATTCTACTCCACCAAAAGTGTTGCTTTAGGTCACAATACATCTTGGTTTCACCCGGATGTATAGAATACCTTGAACTATGAGCCTCTGTCAGAATAATGTTGATCAAATCATCGACGCAGGGTACACATACCCTTCCCTTAATTTTCAACACACCTTCCTCGTCAATTGTTGCTTCTTTAGCCTCCCTTGCAACACTTTATCTATCTCGAATCCGGATCAATTTGTCATCATTAAACTGCTTTCCTTAATCTTGTCAAGAAGGAAGATCTTGCCCCACACAAGCTAAAAATCCTCCCTTCTCATTTACTTCTAATCTCATAAGGTCGTTAGCCAGAATCTGAACTTCTCCTAGCCAATGAACGTCTAGAAGCTTGCAAGTGAGCTAGACTTCCCATGATTCCCGCCTTTCTACTTAACGCATCCGCTACACAACATTCGCCTTCCCGGATGATACAAAATAGTGATGTCGTAGTCCTTCAGTAGTTCCATCCATCTCCTCTGTCTCAAGTTCAATCTTTCTTTCTGAGTAAAGACATACTGTAGGCTACGATGATCCGTGTATACTTCACACTTAACCCCATATAGATAGTGTCTCCATTGCTTTAATGCAAACACTACCGCAACCATTCTAAATCAGGGTCGGATAATTACGTTCATGCACTTTTAATTGCCTCGGCAGCATAATCACATTCTTCCTCTTGCATTAGCACTGCACCCAAACTTGAATATGATGCATCACAAAAACAATGAAGTTCTTACCCTCTACTACCCAAGGTCTAAGGCAAGTGAGGATGGTGCGGTAGTCAAACAAAGTCTTGAGTTTCTGAAAGCTTTCTTCGCACTCATCCGACCATACAAATGGAACATTCTGCTTAGTCAAGTTCGTCAATTGGGAAGCAATAGAAGAGAATCCCTTGACAAATCGGCGGTAGTAGCTATCTAACCCAAACAAGCTCCTTATTTTCTGACACATTAGTGGGTCTTACCCAATTCTTCACTGTCTCAATTTTAGAAGGATCTACCATCACTCCATCCTTAGAAACTACATCCATCCCAAGAAGGACACTGCATCTAGCCAGCAACTCGCACTTAGAGAATTTGGCATAAAGCTTTTTTTCTCCTCACATTTCCAATACAATTCTCAAATGCTCCTCATGTCCTTCTTACTTTCAGAGTATATCATGATATCATCAATAAATACGATCACAAAGAGATCCAAATATGGCTTAAAAATCCCGTTCATCAAACTCATGAACGCAGCAGGGGCATTCGTAAGATCAAAAGACATCACTACAAATTCATAATGCCCATACCTGGTTCGAAAAGCAGTCTTTGGCACATCTGTTGCCCGTATTTTCAATTGATGATAATCGGGTCTCAAGTCAATCTTAGAGAAGACACAAGCACCTTGTAATTGATCGAACAAGTCATCAATGCGAGGAAGAGGATACTTGTTCTTAATAGTTACCTTGTTCAACTGCCGGTAGTCTATGCACATCCGAAAACTCCCATCCTTCTTCTTCACAAACAAAACCGGAGCACCCCCAGGAGATGCACTTGGTCTAATGAAGCCTTTGCTCAACACTCTTGAAGTTGAGCCTTTAACTCTCTTAACTCCGCGGGAGCCATTCTTAAGGGGGTATAGAAATGGGGCGAGTGCCCAGTTCAAGATCGATACAGAAGTAAATATCCCTATCTGGTGGCATACCAGGAAGATTTGCGGGGAACACATCCAAAAACTCACGGACCACCGAAACCGACTCAATCGAAGGTACTTGGGTAGTGTCATCCTTGAGATGGGCCAAGAAAGCTAAACACCCTTTACTAACCATCTTCTTAGAACGAAGAAAGGAGATGATACGCACCGGATTGGAAGTGTAGTCACCCTCCCACACTAACAGATCTGTCCCAGGCTTGGCTAACATCACCGTTTTAGCATTACAATCCAAGATCGCAAATTGCGGAGAAAGCCAAGTCATACCCAGAATTACATCAAAATCAACCATTTCTAAGATAACCATATCTACATAGGTGTTGCTCCCCCAAAGTTCACCAAACAAGACCTATATACCTTTTCAACAACTACCACACCACTCACCCACCGAGTAGAAACACGAATAGGCATATCAAGAAATTCACAATGTAAATTTAGACCATTAGCAAATGAGGAAGATACATAAGAACGTGGATCCGGGATCAAACAATACAGAAGCCATGCAATCACAAACCAGAAGATTACCCTGTGATGACCGCATCAGATGTCTCCGCCTCCGATCTCCCAGGGAAAGCAATAACAATGGGCCCTTTCGTTTGTTTGTCCGTTGCCCCTACCATGTTGTGATGTAGTGGCTCCAGTTTGCCCATCGCCTCTGCCGTTTTGGTGACCACCATTACCTCTACCACCACGTCCTCCAGAATAACGGCCTCTACCATGACCACCTCTAACTCTAGCTATTGGGGGTCTATAACTCTATTTGGGACAATTTCTCCTAATATGTCTAGTCTCCCCACATCCATAACACTCTCTAGAGTCAAGTAGAGGTCTCTCAGAGAAGTGTTGACTGGTCTGAGGTGGACCCCCAACTACAGTCTGTAGTGAAGATTGAATTGGTCGGACTGAGTAACCTCCGGAACCCTGTCCTCTTGAGTAAGAACCATTAAACTTACCTCACTTTCGAAACCTTTTTGATGTCGATGTCGAGGTGAAGTCATCGGGCTTCACTCCTTCCACCTCTATCACGAAGTCTACCACTTCTTGAAAGGACTTTGCCGTAGCCGCTACCTGTAAGGCCGAAATCCGCAACTCTGATCTCAACCCCTTCACAAAGCGGCGAATCCGCTCTTGTGGACTGAAACAGAGTTGAGTGGCATACCTTGATAAAGCACGAAACTTAGCCTCATATGCATTAACCGACATCTTACCTTGCTCTAGGCTCAAGAATTCATCTCTTTTCCTATCCCTCAAAGTCCGTGGGATGTACTTTCCATAAACAAGTTAGAGAATGATACCCAAGTCATAGTGGTGCCTCTGTTGGTTGACACTCAACATGTGACCGCCACCACATTTTGGCGTGCCCTTGAAACTGATAAGTCACAAACTCAACACCAAACCGTTCTACTATACCCATCTTGTGTAGTAGCTCATGACAGTCAACCAGAAAATTGTAAGCATCCTCAGATTCCGCACCCTTGAAGACTGGAGGTTTGAATTTCAAGAACTTACTGAAAAGTTCATGTTGATCATTTGTCATTATAGGCCCAACAGTCAGACGTGGAAACGTGCCTATGTCCAATGAGGCATCTATACGAGGAGCCATAGTGGCTGCATGTTGTACCTCTGAAACCGGAGGTGTTGGTGCAGATAATACTGGAGGTGCCTAACCCTGATCAGACAACCCGCTAAGATAAGCCAGAACTTGATTAATCATCTTTTGGGTAGGTTGGGGTGGCATTTCCTCATTCTGCACTCGTTCATTCTCCCCATCCTCCCGCTCCCTTACTACCTCCTCAGTCGGTGGAGGAGTCACCGCCGTAGCATCAGACGGACTAGGTGCTCGTCCTCTTCTCTAGAGGACGTCCTCCCACGACCTCTACCACGCACGGCCTCTTGCCGCTGTTCTCCCCCTCGAGACACAGCCCCAGTGGCTGGCTCAGTTGTATCTTGCCTTGCTGGTGTTGGTGTTGTGCGGTCGTTACTCTAGTTCTAACCATCTGCGAGAAGAGTGAAGATGGTCAGATACCAATTTGTATCACCTAGATACCAATTGTATTCAAGTAATAGCACGAAAGAAAGAAGAAAGAATGGAATTTCCTAAAGTCTTATAGCTTCTCAAAGAAAAGTAAAGGCGTCCCCCTACCGTTCCTTAGACTCTACTAGACTCGTTCTTGTGTGGAGACCAACGAACCTAATGCTCTGATACCAAGTTTGTCACGACCCAAAACCGAGCCGCGACTGGCACCCCACATTTACCCTCCTATGTGAGCGAACCTACCAATCTAAACCTTAACATTTCAACATATATCAACAGAACGTAATGCGGAAGACTTAACTCATTCAGAAATCAAATCAATAACTTTATTATCCCCAAAATCTGGAAGTCATCATCACAAGAACATCTACTTCAATTTACTAAATCTAAGAGTTTCTAAGAAGCTAAAAATACATAAAAGCTAGTCCATGCCGGAACTTCAAGGCATCAAGACATGAAGAGGTAGATCCAGTCCAAGCTAGAAGCATTAGCTCACCCTGATATCCGGAGTAATGAAGACAGGCTAGAGTTACTGTTGAGTCGAAGATGACGGCACGTTTGCTGCACTCCACAAGTAAACAAGAAGAAAACATAAAAGTAGGGGTCAGTACAAAACACGGGTACTGAGTAGAGATCATCGGCCAACTCAAAATAGAAGACAATATATATATATCAAGTAATATCATAAAATCAACTATGATACTCAACATGTAGCAACAACAAGTACTATATCATTAACAATTACCGTCAAGTTCACACATGAGGACTCAAGCCTCGATACCATACTCATTTGGGAATTAGATTCATTAGATTGAGTATATTAACATCTTTCAAGATTCATTATCTTTATTTCTCTTGTGTCGGTACGTGACACTCCGCTCCCTGATACATCTTTAATCTCTTGTGTCGGTACGTGACACTCCGATCCCTACTACTATGTGTCTGAACGTGACACTCCGATCCCCTAAATCTACGTGTCGGTCGTGACACCTGATCCCATCCCCTAAATCTACGTGTCGGTTCGTGACACCCGATCCCCTAAATCTATGTGTCGGTGTCGTGACACCTGGTCCCCCTAATACTACGTGTCGGTTCGTGACACCCAATCCTTAATTATATGTCGGAACGTGACACTCCGATCCCCTAATCCCCTTCTATCAATTCATCAAGCCTTCTTTTTACCAAGGCATCATAAATCTCATTACTTTAGTTCCTCACGCCTTCTTTTATACCAAGGCCTCATCATTAACAAGAGATTAGGTTTTTTATCAAGATTTGGGATTCAATAGCTTCATCATGCTTAATATTATCACCATTATATAATCACATTCATGCAAGCATACGAATCAAGCACATAGAAGGGTTTACAATATTATCAATACATATCATTCGCTATTAAGAGTTTTACTACGAATATGTAAGAGAAACCATAACCTACCTCCACCGAGAAATTGATCAAGCAAGAATTTTCCCCAAAGCTTTGCTATCCTCTTCGTTTTCTCTCTATCTCGTTCAAACTCCTCTCCCTCTTGATCTTTCTATTTTCTTATTCAAACCCTCTTTCTTTTACCCTAATTAGTATATAATTAAGTTTAAAAGATTGCAATAATAACCCACTAATTAACTTAAGGTCACCTCTTTTAACCCCCAAGTAATTAGACTTATAATCCTTAACCCTCTAACTTTATAATTAAAGTAGGAATAGTCCAAAACGTCCCTTAAAACGTGTAAAGAAATCCGACCCAGACTGGATACGCAACCTGTGATGGGCCATCGTGCCTGCGACGGTCCGTCCGAAGGTTCGTCATGGACTCTAATTTCTATAGAGAGCTGTGACGGCCCGTCATGACTACGACTGTCCGTCCTGCACTTCCGTCACGAAGTTCAGAGAGTCGATTTTCAGTACCCAATTTAAGAATTTCTAAGTGTTCTTGAAACGAGAGACCCTGCGACGGTCCGTCGTGACCATGACGGTCCTTCGTGGGGTCCGTCGTTTCAGCCAGTTTTTAGAAATAAAATCTGCTGCTCAAAACGACTAAACAGGTCATTACAATAGATACCAATTTACCCATCGTCATCCTCGAACGATACAAGAAGAAAAACAAGGGCGAGAAGGAGTACTGAATCCTTAAACAGATGTGGGTATTTTTCTGCATATCTGCCTCCTTCTCCCAAGTGGCTTCTTCAACCGGTCGATTCTTCCATTGCACCTTGATGGATGCAATCTCCTTGACCTCAACTGCGAACTTCTCTATCTAAAATAGCAACAGGCTCCTCCTCATAAGACAAATTTTCATCAAGCAAAACTGAATCCCAACGGATAATGTAGTTTCCATCCCCATGGTATCTTTTCAAACATAGACACATGGAATACCGGATGTACTCCGGACAGCCCTGGGGGCAAGGCTAGCTCATAAGCCACTTCCCATACTCGCTTAAGTACTTCAAATGGCCCAATGTACCTCGGACTTAGCTTACCTCTTTTACCAAACCGCATCACCCCTTTCATTGGCGAAACTTTCAACAAGATTTGTTCACCCTCCATGAACTCTAAGTCTCTAACCTTTCGATCTGCATATTCTTTTGCCTACTTTGCCCCGCTAGAAGCTTTTCTTGAATAGATTTCACTTTCTCTATCGAATCCCTCAAAGGTCAGTACCCCAAGGTCTAACCTCAAATGCATCAAACCACCCAATGGGAGACCTACATCTCCTACCATACAATGCTTCAAATAGGTCCATATCAATGCTTGAGTGATAACTATTATTTTATGAAAACTCCGCTAAGGGTAGGAAGTTATCCCAATGACCACCAAATGCTATCACACAAGCACGAAGCATATCCTTTAACACTTGAATCGTTCGCTCAGACTGACCATCGGTCTGAGGATGGAACGCGGTACTAAGGTCCAACCTAGTACCCAATTCCGCATGCAATGTTTTCCAAAACTTAGAAGTAAACTGCGTACCTCTATGTGATATGATGGATAGTGGAACCCCATGCAATCGAACGATTTTTGAGATATAGATCTTGGCTAACTTCTCGGCATTGTAAGTCACCTTAACCGGAATAAAATGAGCAGACTTAGTTAACCTATCAACAATCACCAAATAGAGTCGTACTTACCCATCGTCTTTTGAAGACCAACCACGAAGTCCATTGCGATCTCTCCCACTTCCATTCAGGAATGGGCATTCTCTGAAGTGTTCCTCCGGGCCTCTGGTGTTCATACTTTACTTGTTGACAGTTTGGACATTTGGCAATAAAGTCAACAATATCGCGCTTCATTCTACTCCACCAAAAGTGTTGCTTTAGGTCACGATACATCTTGGTTGCACCAGGATGTATAAGAATACCTTGAACTATGAGCCTCTGTCAGAATATGTTGATCAAATCATCGACGCGGGGTACACATACCCTTCCCTTAATCCTCAAACACCTTCCTCGTCAATTGTTGCTTCTTTAGCCTCCCATTTAACATTTTATCTCGAATCCAGATCAATTTTTCATCATTAAAATGCTTTCCTTAATCTTGTCAAGGAAGGAAGATCTTGCCTCCACACAAGCTAAAAATCCTCCCTTCTCATTTACTTCTAATCTCATAAGGTCGTTAGCCAAAATCTGAACTTCTCTAGCCAATGGACATCTAGAAGCTTGCAAGTGAGCTAGACTTCCCATGCTTCCCGCCTTTCTACTTAACGCATCTGCTACAACATTCGCCTTCCCCGGATGATACAAAATAGTGATGTCGTAGTCCTTCAGTAGTTCCATCCATCTCCTCTGTCTCAAGTTCAAATCTTTCTGAGTAAAACATACTGTAGGCTACGATGATCCGTGTATACTTCACACTTAATCCCATATAGATAGTGTCTCCATTGCTTTAATGCAAACACTACCGCGGCCAATTCAAATCATGGGTCGGATAATTACGTTCATGCACTTTTAATTGCCTCGAAGCATAAGCAATCACATTCTTCTCTTGCATTAGCACTGCACCCAAACCTGAATATGATGCATCACAATAAACATGAAGTTCTTACCCTCTACGGCAAGGTGAGGATAGGTGCGGTAGTCAACAAAGTGTTGAGTTTCTGAAAGCTTTCTTCGCACTCATCCGACCATACAAATGGAACATTCTGCTTAGTCAAGTTCGTCAATTGGGAAGCAATAGAAGAGAATCCCTTGACAAATCGGCGGTAGTAGCTAGCTAACCAACAAAGCTCCTTATTTCTGACACATTAGTGGGTCTTACCCAATTCTTCACTGTCTCAATTTTAGAAGGATCTACCATCACTCCATCCTTAGAAACTACATCCCCAAGAAGGACACTGCATCTAGCCAAAACTCGCACTTAGAGAATTTGGCATAAAGCTTTTTCTCCCTCAACATTTCCAATACAATTCTCAAATGCTCCTCATGTTCCTTCTTACTTTCAGAGTATATCAGTATATCATCAATAATACGATCACAAAGAGATCCAAATATGGCTTAAAAATCCCGTTCATCAAACTCATGAACGCAGCAGGGGCATTCGTAAGACCAAAAGACATCACTACAAATTCATAATGCCCATACCTGGTTCGAAAAGCAGTCTTTGGCACATCTGTTGCCCGTATTTTCAATTGATGATAACCGGATCTCAAGTCAATCTTAGAGAAGACACAAGCACCTTGTATTGATCGAACCAGTCATCAATGCGAGGAAGAGGATACTTGTTCTTAATAGTTACCTTGTTCAACTGCCGGTAGTCTATGCACATCCGAAAACTCCCATCCTTCTTCTTTCACAAACAAAACCGGAGCACCCCAAGGAGATGCACTTGGTCTAATGAAGCCTTTGCTCAACAACTCTTGAAGTTGAGCCTTTAACTCTCTTAACTCCGCGGGAGCCATTCTGTAAGGGGGTATAGAAATGGGACGAGTGCCCAGTTCAAGATCGATACAGAAGTCAATATCCCTATCTGGTGGCATACCAGGAAGATCTGCGGGGAACACATCCAAAAACTCACGGACCACCGAAACCGACTCAATCGAAGGTACTTGGTAGTGTCATCCTTGAGATGGGACAAGAAAGCTAAACACCCTTTACTAACCATCTTCTTAGCACGAAAGAAAGGAGATGATACGCACGGATTGGAAGTGTAGTCACCCTCCCACACTAACGGATCTGTCCCAGGCTTGGCTAACGTCACGTTTTAGCATTACAATCCAAGATTGCAAATTGCGGAGAAAGCCAAGTCATACCCAGAATTACATCAAATCAAACCATTTCTAAGATAACCAAATCTACATATGTGTTGCTCCCCACAAAGTTCACCAAACAAGACCTATATACCTTTTCAAATACCACAGACTCACCCACCGGAGTAGAAACACGAATAGGCATATTAAGTAATTCACAATGTAAATTTAGACCATTAGCAAATGAGGAAGATACATAAGAAAACGTGGATCCGGGATCAAACAATACAGAAGCCATGCAATCACAAACCAGAAGATTACCCGTGATGACCGCATCAGATGTCTCCGCCTCCGATCTCCCAGGGAAAGCATAACAATGGGCCCTTTCTTTTGTTTGTCCGTTGCCCCTACCATGTTGTGATGTAGTGGCTCCAGTTTGCCCATCGCCTCTGCCGTTTTGGTGACCACCATTACCTCTACCACCACGTCCTCCAGAATAACGGCCTCTACCATGACCACCTCTACCTCTAGCTATTGGGGGTCTATAACTCTGTTTGGGACAATTTCTCCTAATATGTCCAGTCTCCCCACATCCATAACACTCTCTAGAGTCAAGTAGAGGTCTCTCAGAGAAGTGTTGACCGGTCTGAGATGGACCCCCAACTACAGTCTGTAGTGAAGATTGAATTGGTCGGACTGAGTAACCTCCGGAACCCTATCCTTTGAGTAAGAACCATTAAAACTCACCTCCCTTTCGAAACCTTTTTGATGTCGATGTCGAGGTGAAGTCATCGGGCTTCACTCCTTCCACCTCTATCACGAAGTCTACCACTTCTTGGAAGGACTTTGCCGTAGCCGCTACCTGTAAGGCCGTAATCTGCAACTCTGATCTCAACCCCTTCACAAACCGGCGAATCCGCTCTTGTGGACTGAAACAGAGTTGAGTGGCATACCTTGATAAAGCACGAAACTTAGCCTCATATGCATTAACCGACATCCTACCTTGCTCTAGGCTCAAGAATTCATCTCTTTTCCTATCCCTCAAAGTCCGTGGGATGTACTTTTCCATAAACAAGTTAGAGAATGATACCCAAGTCATAGGTGGTGCCTCTGTTTGTTGACACTCAACATGTGACCGCCACCACATTTTGGCGTGCCCTTGAAATTGATAAGTCACGAACTCAACACCAAACCGTTCTACTATACCCATCTTGTGTAGTAGCTCATGACAGTCAACCATAAAATCGTAAGCATCCTCAGATTCCGCACCCTTGAAGACTGGAGGTTTCAATTTCAAGAACTTACTGAAAAGTTCATGTTGATCATTTGTCATTATAGGCCCAGCAGTCAGACGTGGAAACGTGCCTATGTCCAATGAGGCATATATACGAGGAGCCATAGTGGCTGCATGTTGTACCTCTGAAACCAGAGGTGTTGGTGCTGAAAATACTGGAGGTGCCTGACCCTGATCAGACAACCCGCTAAGATAAGCCAGAACTTGATTAATCATCTCTGGGGTATATTGGGGTGGCATTTCCTCATTCTCCACTCGTTCATTCTCCCCATCCTCCCTCCTCTTAATACCTCCTCAGTCGGTGGAGGAGTCACCGCCCTAGCATCAGACGGACTAGGTGCTCATCCTCTTCCTCTAGAGGATGTCCTCCCACGACCTCTACCACGGCCTCTTGCCGTTGTTCTCCCTCTTGCCACAGCCCTAGTGGCTGGCTCAGTTGTATCTTGCCTTGCTGGTGTTGGTGTTGGTGCGGTCGTTGCTCTAGTTCTAACCATCTGCGAGAAGAGTGAAGATGGTCAGATACCAATTTGTATCACCTAGATACCAATTGGATTCAAGTAATAGCACGAAAGAAAGAAAGAAAGAATGGAATTTCCTAAAGTCTTATAGATTCTCAAAGAAAAGTAAAGGCGTCCCCCTACCGCTCCTAAAGACTCTACTAGACTCGTGCTTGTGTGATGAGACCAACGAACCTAATGCTCTGATACCAAGTTTGTCACGACCCAAAACCGAGCCGCGACTCGCACCCATATTTACCCTCCTATGTGAGCGAACCAACCAATCTAAACCTTAACATTTCAACATATATCAACAGAACGTAATGCGGAAGACTTAACTCATTAATAAAATCAAATCAATAATTATTATTATCCCCAAAATCTGGAAGTCATCATCACAAGAACATCTACTTCAATTTACTAAATCTAAGAGTTTCTAAGAAGCTAAAAAACATAAAAGCTAGTCCATGCCGGAACTTCAAGGCATCAAGACATGAAGAGTAGATCCAGTCCAAGCTAGAAGCATTAGCTCACCCTGATATCCGAGTAATGAAGACTGGCTAGAGTTACTGTTGAGTCGAAGATGACGGCACGTTTGCTGCACTCCACAAATAAACAAGAAGAAAACATAAAGTAGGGGTCAGTACAAAACACGGGTATTGAGTAGATATCATCGGCCAACTCAAAATAGAAGACAATATATATCAAGTAATATCATAAAATCACTATGATACTCAACATGTAGCAACAACAAGTACTATATCATTAACAATTACCGTCAAGTTCACACATGAGGACTCAAGCCTCTATACCATACTCATTTGGGAATTAGATTCATTAGATTGAGTATATTAACATCTTTCAAGATTCATTATCTTTATTTCTCTTGTGTCGTATACGTTACACTCCGCTCCCTCATACATCTTTAATCCTCTTGTGTCGGTATGTGACACTCCGATCCCCTACTACTATGTGTCGGAAAGTGACACTCTGATCCCCTAAATCTACGTGTCGGTTCGTGACACCCGATCCCCTAAATCTACGTGTCGGTTCGTGACACCCGATCCCCTAAATCTATGTGTCGGTTCGTGTCACCCGGTCCCCCTAATACTACGTGTCGGTTCGTGACACCCGATCCCTTAATTCTATGTGTAAAAACGTGACACTCCGATCCCCTAATCTCCTTCTATCAATTCATCAAGCCTTCTTTCTTACCAAGGCATCATTAATCTCATTACTTTAGTTCCTCACTCCTTCTTTTATACCAAGGCCTCATCATTAACAAGAGATTAGGTTTTTATCAAGATTTGGGATTCAATAGCTTCATCATGCTTAATATTATCACCATTATATAATCACATTCATGCAAGCATACGAATCAAGCACATAGCAGGGTTTACAATATTATCAATACATATCATTCGCTATTAAGAGTTTTACTACGAATATCGTAAGAGAAACCATAACCTACCTCCACCGAAGAATTGATCAAGCAAGAATTTTCCCCAAAGCTTTGCTATCCTCTTCGTTTTCTCTCTTTCTCGTTCAACTCCATCTCCCTCTTGATCTTTCTATTTTCTTATTCAAATCCTCTTTATTTTACCCTAATTAGTATATAATTAAGTTTAAAAGATGGCAATAATAACCCACTAATTAACTTAAGGTCACCTCTTTTAACTCCCAAGTAATTAGACTTATAATCCTTAACCCTCTAACTTTATAATTAGAGTAGGAATAGTCCAAAATGTCCCTTAAAACGTGTAAAGAAATCCGACCCAGACTGGGACTACGCAACCTGTGACGGGCCGTCGTGCCTGCGACGGTCCATCACGAAGGTTCGTCATCGACTCAATTTTCTTAGAGAGTCTGTGACGGCCCGTCGTGACTACGATGGTCCGTCCTGCACTTTCGTCACGAAGTTCAGAGAGTCGATTTTCAGTACCCAATTTCAGAATTTCTAAGTGTTCTGAAACGAGACCCTGCGACGGTCCGTCGTGACCATGACGGTCCGTTGTGGGTTCCGTCGTTTCAGCCAGTTTTCCAGAAAAAAAATTTGCTGCTCAAAACGACTAAACAGGTCGTTACACATATATACCTATAATAAGCAAACGAATAATAAATAAAGAAATACAAAACATAAAAAACAAAGAAGCTTTAAAATATGTACATTTAGGGAAAACGGAAATACTAATAAAAGCTTGTTTCATAGAAGGAATAGATACACCTATTGAAATATATTTAGCAGATGATAGAATAAAACATCCTATAGAAAAAAGTGTAATAAGTGCAGTTAAAGGAAATTTAATATACCAAAAATTTAAATATAATAAGTGCTAATTATACAGTAGAATTAACAGATACAAATATAGATAAATCATTAGTAATATTGGAAATGTCAGGAATAGAGTTAGCACCAGGAAGTAAGGTATTCACAGCAAGATGTAAAAATCTATATATATTAACAACAAAACATAAAATAACAGCAAGAAATAAAATAGATAAAATAAAAATAGAAAATCCTTTTGAAAAAATAATTACAGTAATAGATAATAATGACTATAGTTATAAAGAAATGGATACAGAAGAAGAATTGGAGATAGTAAAAGAAAGATTGAGTACCTCAAGTACACCAAATACAAACACATTAAATATGATAACTAGAGCTTCCTCATCAAGAATGAGTTCATCTAAAAGAAAATATGAAATATCACAAGATTTAGAAGAAATGACAATATATCATTATTTTATAACAGGAATAATGGACCAGAGAAAATATAAAATCTTGATAAACACAGGACAAGAAGAAAATCATATAACAAGAGAACTAGTATTAGAAGAAGAAATCATGAAAACAGGACACATATGCCCTGGATTACCTAGTGAAATAATAAATACAAATGAAGAAACAACAGAAAAAGAAATAATTATAGGAGGAATCCCATTAAAAATACAATTTAAGATATATGAAGGAAATCATAATATCACATTAGGAATAAAATGGTTAGAAAAGGTGAAACCATACAGCATAGAAAATGAACAATTAACAATAACTTGTCAAAATAAGAAAATAATTATAAAAAGAACAAAATGATTAATGAAAATATTTATACTTGCAAAAATTATTGTGGAACGATATCACAACAGATACTATAATCTCTATCACTCTTAAACCCCACTCCCTCCTTGGCTTTTAACTCAACTGCTCCATGAGGTAATACTTGGGTAATCAAGTAAGGGCCAGCCCATTTGGACTTGAACTTTCCCGGAAGACAAGGTGACCCAGAACTGTCTACAAGCACCAAGTCTCCAACCATAAACTCTTGTTTTGCAGTTTTTTGTTCATTCCCCTTCTTCATCTTTTCCTTGTGGGATACGACAGATACCGATTGGAGCTCACCACTCTCTCTCATGGTCCTACAAATGTAGAAGGTCGCTTCTTCATTATTCAACCGAAATGTTATCTGTCCCTTCTCCATATCAATTAAGGCTCTACCTGTAGCAAGGAATGGCCTCCCAAGAATGACAGGCACTTCAAAATCGACCTCGCAATCAAGAATAACAAAATCAGCCGGAAAGATGAATGACTCCACTTTTACTAGCACATCATGGAGTATCCGTATAGGTCATTTCACTGTCGGATCAGCCATCAGTAGCCGCATTGCAGTGGGTTTTGGATCCCCCAAACCCAACTTCTTGTAAATTGAGAGGGGCATGAGATTTATGCTCGCCCCCAGATCACATAATGTTTCCGCAAAATGTAATGACCCAACTGTACAAGGTATAGTGAATACACCCGGATCTTCTTTTTTTTTTTTGCACTAGGGATCTTGTAGCAATAGCACTACAATGCTGTAATCTATCATCATCCTCAAAAGTAACCGATCTTTTCTTGGTGACCAGATCTTTTTTAAACTTGGCGTAACCGGGCATTTGTTCTAAAGCTTCTACCAAAGGGACATTGATAGAAAGTTGCTTCAACATTGTTATGAAGCGCCGGTATTTACCATCCTCGGTCTTTTTCACTAATCTCTGAGGGAAAGGTGGTGGTGTCCTAGGCATGGGGATTACCTTCTTAGGTAATTCTGCCTCTTTTCCATTACTTTCCTCTGCTTCACCACTACCCTTCTCCACATTATCATTATTCTTTCTCACATTTTCCTCAGCAAATGGCATCGGTGGGTCAATGGTTTGCTTACCACCCCGAGTAGTGATTGCCATACAGCGTGCATCATTCTTTGGATTTTGGAAAGTGTTGCTAGGAAGAGTGCCCGGTTGCCGTGTGTTTAGTTTCGCAGATAATTGGGCCATTTGCAACTCAATATGCTTAATCGAAATTGCATGTGTATCAACTTTTTTCCAATTACTAGCTAAGTCACCCCTTAACTCTTTGATGTTCTCATCACTAGCATCGAATCTCCTCATCATTTTGTGCAACATATCCTCAACTCGCGCCATACTATCTCCACCATCCCTAGGAGTAACTTCACGATTTTGGGGAGGGACATAGGGCCCATTCCTATCATTTCTATTACCGTAGTTACCCCTGTTGAAGTTGTTGTCACGTTTACCATCTCGGACATAATGACCCTCACGGTTGTAATTACCATAGTTCCGACCTTGGTTCCCTTGACCTTGACGCCAATTATCTTGATTTGCGCCTTGGGTACTTGGTCGGAAACCCCCCATCTGTTCATTTACTACATAGGAATCCTCCGCATAATAACACTCATCGATTGGAGGTTGTGGTTTAGCCAAGTAGTTGACTGCATTAATCTTTTCTGCACCCCCAGTGACATGTTTTAGTACCAACCCAAGCTCAGTTCTCATCTGCCCCATTTCTTCACGAATATCATCTGTGGCTGGGTTATGAGTCGATTGCACTGCGAAGGTGTTTCTCCCTGTATCGGACTTCCTAGTACTCCAAGCTTTGTTGTTACGGGAGATTTTCTCTAATTTCTCAGCAATCTCAGCATAAGGACATTCTCCATAAGATCCACCTGCTATAGTGTCCAGCACCGGTTTATTGTTATCACCCTATCCCCGATTGAAGTATTCCTTCAGTGACTCATCATCAATAAGGTGATTTGGAACACTTCTCAAGAATGAGGTGAATCTATCCCAAGAACTACTAACTGACTCTCCTGGTAGTGCCACAAAGTTATTCACCCTGTCTGTGTGGTTTAATTTCTTGGAGACTGGATAGAAGCGTGCTAAGAAGACATCCCGTAGTTGGTTCCAAGTGAAGATGGAGTTGTATGGGAGCTCAGTAAACCACATAGCAGCCTCTCCCGTCAGTGAGAGAGGAAACACTCTGAGACATATTACATCTAGATCCAAATCAGGCCTCCCCACAACTTTTACACACTGCCCTTACCTTAGCTATATGGGCATGTGGATCCTCAAAACGTAGCCCTGAAAACAAACCTCTGGCAGTGAGAATTTGCATCAGGCTACTAGTCACCACAAAAGTGTGGCCTGTGGGTAAAGGGGGAAAGACAAGTGGCCCATCCGAGTCTGCGATGTTATCATACCCTCTGTAGTATGCTTGGGGCCGTGGAACGGGATTTTGTCCCCTCTGTTGATGTTCACCCGGAGCGTCGGGTAAAATCTGACCATGAACATCCACTGGATTTGGGATGTTCTCGTTTGGATCCTCATCATTTATTCCCACATTTCGATTCATGTTGCGCAGTGTACGCTCTAACTCACGATCGTAGGGAAACAATGGTTCTCTTTCTCTCCGTGTATTTGGCATACAAGGAGGACAGTTCTGAAAGGAAATCAAAAACAATAAAACAAAGTAAAATCAAGAAAATATCAACTAAACTTTAGTAATAAGTTCAAGTTAATCTAAAAGCTAAATTCCCCGGCAGCGGCGCCAAAATTTGATACGCTCAAACTTACTTCTCAAATGAGAAGTAAAGCGGTCGCGTCAAGTAAATAACCCAACTAGTGAGGTTGGGATCGTTCCCACGAGGAAAATAGTCTACACTTAACTTTAACTTGTTATTACTATTGTTCGGTTGATGACTTCCTTAAAAAGTAAAAGCATAAAAAGGGGGGTTTGTATTTCCTAATGAGTAAAAATAACTAACGAACTTGACAGAGACACTTAATAGCTTTTAATTTTGGGTTTTAATCAATTAATCAAAGTAACTAGGGTTTTCGTGTTCCCCACATGTTCATAACTTGATAATTCTAACTATAACAATTCTTTCCTAGTATCTTGCATGCAAAGTGATAAGTTATGTATTTCTAAGTCCTTGGTCCGGCATCTAGAAAATCTCACTCCGCACCTTGATCCGGCTACGTGTGTTGCTTTCCTAACCCTTATCTTTACCTCATATTAAGCATCGTAGTCGATATTTCACTAAGTTATTACCTCGTACAAATCAATACTAGCCTATTAGATAGTATACACTAAATCTATGTTAATAATTCTTTTCCTATTATCTACCTCCTTGGTCTAGCAAGTAGCATTAAGGCGAGTTCTAACGTTGATCATCCGTTAAAAAGACTTCTAAGCGAAAGAATTATTAATACATGCAAGACACTATTCTAGAATTGTTATTTTAGCTAGGGTTTATCTCATTATTTGCCTATGGTTCCCCCAACCCTAGTTATGGTGTTTAGTTACTCATAGCCATAAACACAACTTTCAAATATATTAAATCAGAATTCATGTACTTACTTCAATGAGAAAGAATAAAGTCCGAAAATTTGCTTGATTAATCACCAAAAATCACTTGTAAGAATCTCCAAAAATCAAACACTAATACACAAAGTCTAATAAATATGATGTCTAATCTAGCAGAGTATAACCCCAAAAACGAGGTTGCTTTTTCATTTCTCAAATTTTTTCTCTCTCTAAATTTTCTCTCTCTAAAAATTTTTCTCTCTCTAGACATTTCTCAAGAATTGTTGAGTTTGTTGGTGCTGATCGTGAAATTGATTGGCAAAAATTGTTGGTAATGGTTGGAAATCCATCGGATGACAGATTTCGACCCCCAGATCCATCGTTAGGGGCGGAGAAATCACAACAAATGAAGCGACGCAAGGATCATCTT
>JAKWJD010000527.1:0-19890 GCA_027705065.1 Solanum peruvianum | reverse complement strand
ATGGTATTATATATATTTATATATATCTATGATATATATATATAGATCTAATATAAAAATATATATATCTATATATATATATGATATATATATACTAACATATATATATATATCTGTATATATATAATAGTATAATTATATTATATCTATATTATATCTATGTACATCTATATATCTATATATGTATATTATATATATTCATTATCTATGATTTTTGATGATGTATAATGTTTCCTTATGATGAATGGAATTTTAGTATGATTGCATTTTTTTACTCTATGAGGTGAATGATGGACATGCTTAGTTATGTTTTGATGAAATGACATGTTGTCTTAATATTGTTGTGTTGTATTTTTTGAAGAGGAGAGGATAGTTCATCCCATTCTCATGGACTTGATGAGTTAGATTATACTAAGTTAGTAGATATACTTCCTACTTTCTTGTATTGTTTTTTCCATGTTGTGAAACAGAGTGAAAGTTTCCTCCTCTTGAATTTTTTTGTAGGGTGAATTGTGCATTTATGAGTTTTATTCATTTTTTTATTTCATGCATGATGGTGTTCTTGTGTAGATTTTCTAACTAAGTTTGATTTTGTGTTAATCATTTGGGGATGAATGTTACCAAGGGAGAGATAATAGCACATCCCTGTAACTAATAACCTAAGCTAGAGCCTCACATGAATTGCAATGTCTTAAATATTGTAAATTCAATATAAGAGTCGTAAAATAACTTCTCTAACCTAGTGTCAAGGTGTTAGTCATTAAACTTCAAGTCATGGCCCCTAAGTGTCCTTTATTAGGGCCAAGGGGTTGCTCAAAAACTGCCCAAACATAGTCCCATCCATGAAGGTTGGACTATGAGGTATGGACTGACTCACACCCGTATATTGGTGTTGTTAGTCAAGCCTTAACCTCAACAAAAGATCCCTAATATGCCATGTGTCATCCCAATTTCACGGATGTGCAGTACGGTCTGTGGACCTACTCTCTCTCCATGGAAGGGTCTCGTGAGTTGAGACTTAGTCTGCCACTAAGAACTTGATCCTCCCCTCTCTGACCCAAACCACAAGCGACAAGTACGATCCGTGGTTCAGACCATGCCCCGTGGATGGGGACTCATGCATGGGGCTTGGACATGAAACCTAGGTTCGGCCTAGGTAGGGGCGGTTTGGTAATTCATTAACTAATTAAGTTAATGTGGGGAAGGTTAAATTTAGTTTTTTTAAAAGCATTTATATGTATTAAACAAGTGTTTTAACTCTCGTAACTCACAAACCCAAAATCAGACGCACTCCCCTCCCAAATATTCTCTCTCTTAACTCCATTGAAGAACAAGAAAGGAATTCATGCTAGGGGTTAGAGATCCATCATTTTCATTCAAATTTCTTGACGAGATCATCAATCAAGGTATGGTAGACTTGATTCATGTAATTCTTTTCTCTATGTATCCCTTCAACTCTTGATTTTGAAATTGGTAATTTGTTCAAAAACTAGGGTTTTGATTCTTATTGTGGGTTATTCCTAAAAACGATCATTGAGTTAATTGTCTTATATTATGGATGAATTTATGTTTAATGGTGATTATTATTATGAAATCTCCCTTGAACCCATGTAATCCCCCATGAAGCCAATTCCATAAATTGTGATGTATTGATGCAAGATGATTAGTATGAATTGTATCCATGTAAATCAATATTTTTTATTAATGCATATGTAATACATTAGGTGTAATTGTGAGACATGATTCATGACCCTTTTATGGTGGTAAATGGCTAGGATTTGTGCAGGTTGATGAAGATTCTATATGAACTTGTGGTTCAAATATGCGATGATGATCTTATGGTTGTAGTGAGTTGATAGAATTTATGCAAGGCCCTTCCCCTACACCCTTACACTTACCTATACATGAAAAGAACTATGATGTGATATCAATGTTGTTTTGATTGTAAATTATACTCTCATGAACATGATGTGAAAGACTTATTCACTTACTAATGATTCTAAGGAATCCATGACCTACCCTTAGACCATGATGTTTGAGTGCTATTGTAAGACCCCAACATGAGTTAGGCTTTATTGAGACAAAAATGTTTGTCATAGAGTTATAAGGTTCTAGAATGGTTTATAATGTGGTATTGAGGCAGTGGCTATCGATTTAGGTGAACTGGAAGTCAAACATCTAGGGACGAATAAGATGTTTGACGACTAGTAACCTAGGTTTCTCATGTGTATATATGTGCTTATATGTGTATGTCATGATATTACGAGGTCCTTATATGAGTTACAATGATTTTTATAGGCATTATGTTAAGTTTCATAAATTTTTGAGGTCAAACGTCCATGACGTTCGAAATTTAGCCCTTGAGACATTTATGTGTGTCTTGAGTGTGCATAGCATATTTAAAGATGTTGCGAGTGGTTGTTTTCGGTAAAAATGATGTGGAAGGTCCTTGATATGTTAATGTGTGTATTTATGTTGGAAACGGAGGGCCCCACAAGAAGCCCTCAAGAAGGGCCCCAAGTTGTCGAGACACTGCCTACAAAGCCAAAGGACGGCTACTAGTCTCACCTACGCCCCGTCGATGGTGAGGAATTGTTCAATACATAACCTGGTAAAGGCTTAAGTCAATGGACAAGCCTCTGTCCCAAACAATGGCCTGTAGTACAATCCCTCAATAGACCTACTGGGAGTCGTTTGAGATCATCGATGCAGGCTGTGTAAAATTGCTATGCACGGTGTCTCATTATGGGGTAAATGGTAAATTCACACCACGTGATAACCTTACCCTAGATGGTGTATTTGGTTATTTTAGGTGTATTTAAGTGATAAAAAATGTGAATACTCCATTCCCAATCCTCAATTTAAAATTAGACTTCCCTCTCCCAAAATATTATCTCTAGATATCTCCATTGGAGGTGAAGCTCAAGAAAATCTTGGAGCTTGGATTCAAATGGATTCTTCATGAATATTTCTTGGTTTCTTAATATAATAAAGGTATGTTGATCCTTTATGTTTAGTTAATCTTCCATCTAGAGAGATCTTTCAATGTTTTCAGTGCAAGTTCAAGATCAAACTTCTTCTTCTTCAATCTAGCCATGGGCTTTTTCTCAAATTGATTTCAAAAGTATAATGTTAATAAATTAATGATTAGAGATGTATTTTTAATGTGATTTTCAATCCAATCCCATGTTGAAACCATGTTCTCTCAAATTCTCAATTAACTCTATTTTGCGGGCTTTGTGATATTGATCTTATGTTAATCGAATTGTGGTTTACAGTGTTAAATTGCTTATATCTAATTTCTATAATGATATTATTTATGAATTGTGGGTGTGAGTCATTCATGATCAAAGTAAAGGACTCTTGGTTAGTACTTATCTAGGTTCTTCTAGCCTATAGATTGGATATTGTAATGTATATGATGTGATCTTAATTACAGGGTAGCTGAAGCATGATTTAGTTTAGGTTGATATATCCTTAGATACTTCCCTACATATATTTTATTAATGAAATATGATAGATGATAAATGCAAGGAAAATTGGTTAAGGATCTTTATCTCTCTACTTTCTAGTGTATTGATGATGTAGTGCACTTGCTAGTAGCATGATATTATAGTGGCTTATGCATGGATCAATTTATGTTAAAGTAAAATTTAGCTACTTCCTTGTATTGTATTGTTAATGAGAAAGGTGTCTTGATCAATGATGATCATAGGTTGATGAATTGGTAAGAATGGATCTTCCTCTGTAATTTTTTTATAGAATTGGTAATTGATGAAGCCTTGTATGGAATTGTGTGGTATCGTTAACTTATGGTGGAGGTGTTTACTTTATTTCCAATATATGTGTGATGTGATCATGTCCTTGAAGGAAATTAATATTATGTATGTGTATTGGTGATGATCACCCAATATGAAACTTATGCCTATTTTCCCTTATAGTTGTGATCTAGGTTATATTGCTCATGTTACAAGCATATGAATGACTATGCTGGGGATTGATTAGGTGCTTCCTTAGACGAGTATAAATGGTTAATGATCTCTAACCCATGTAATCCCATGTGAATGTGTGAATATCTAAGGTTAGGACTCTTAAGTGTAATATGAAGTTAGCTTGTCTCTTATGCTAAGTAGTGTCGTGTGGTATGTTCTTTAAGGTGCATTGTGGTCCTAAAAGAGTGGATGCTTCAATGATTTTTTTATATACGTGATCATATTGACCAATGTACACACACTCACACATTATGCATGCTTACAATGCAGTATAGGATCATGGTGTTTAAAGAAAGGATATTCTCATATTCACTAATGTTTTCTACTATGCAACTAAGGTATATGTCTATGAAACATGTTATGTGATGTATCATTAACTAGGATGAATTCATAGGTTTAATAGTATGGCAAGGGTATGTGACATTGTCTATGCATTGCACATGTATACCTTGATAGGATAGTTTCTATGTTTGGTTTCCTATGTACATGAGTATAAAGGAATGATTATGTTATGAACATGTATTATATGCTATAATGAGAAGTATACGATATGATGATGTGTGATTAGACCTAGTGTCTAAATGTGTTTATATTAAAGGATTGCTCATATAGTTTTAGTGGTACACTTATGCATGAATTAAATGAAGTATGAATATGTGTGGTTTAAAGGTGTTACGTGAAAGGGTTGCTGACATGTATATTTACACACATGAATGATGATCTAGTCAATTGAGGGTAACTTGAAAGGTGTTCTCAAGAGTACCCTAAACTAGATAGGTGCTTGAATATATATGTCCATGTAAAAGGGTTTCTCACATGATACATGTTGATGAACTCTAATCTATGACCTATGAGCTAAGCATATGACTATTTAAGTATCCTAAGCCTAATTTAATAAAGTAATGTTAATAAAGGATTTTCAATAAAAGAGAACTTATCTTAGCATCGAGTGAACATGAAGATGAGGAGTATCCCTTTCCATCATAGGAAGGTAGGTCACCACAGTCCTCACATGGTTTATAACTACAATGCCTCATTAGGTATAAAAAGGGTTTCCATAAGTGAATAACTATAATTCCCCATTTGTCATAAAGAGGATTTTAACATGTATCTCCAAGTTCCATAAACTATGTTTGACCCATAGGATGTAGAAAGTACTATCACATAGTATGCTAGCCTGTGTTATTGTTCTACCTTGGCTAGGTAAGAGCACTTTTCTAATTGTATGGATATACAACACCAAATTTCATGTTTAGCACCCATGGTCTTAGTGTCGATTAAGGCTATATTTTCCCTAAAGTAAAATGAACAATGGAAGTAAATGACTAGGACCCTAACTAGGATGACCTAAGGGACGATGCTTAGGATAAATGAGACTAACGAACTTACCTATGCATTGCACAAGTAGATATTTAGGAAGTTCTAAAGGTTTTCTAAGGTGTATGATTAAATTTATGTCTTTATGCATGGCATGAAAGTATTTATCTACTTTTGGCGATGAAATGCATGGCATGAGTCTATATGATATGGTATTGTCCTTACATGAATAATTTAGGTCTTAATGGCTATGTGATGAAGGTCTTGCTTGGCATGAATGAAGTTGTCTATGTTTATTATGCTAGTGTATCAAGTGAATATTAAGGCTTGTGGTCTCATGATTTGTTTACTAAGTATTTGCGAGGTTATGGGGCTTCACATGTACATTACACTAGAAGACTTAGATTCAGATTGTGATTAAGGTCTTATAATGTTTTATATGAAGTAAAGTTGGTATATGTGCATAATGATTAAAGTTCATTGTAATGCCTTTATGGTCTTGACTTGAATGTGTCTTGTGATGTACTATACTTCTATGATTGTATGTGATTACTTATTTATGATGTATGTATGAGTAATTTATGGAATCAAGGTGGTATATTGCACCAAGTATCATTAGAGGTTTACATTGTGAAGTTAAGAAGTTAAAAGAAGTTAAGCTCACTGTAAAAATGAACTCACTGTAAAGAGAAAAAGGGGGCTACTGTAAAGTTGAGGTGCTTACTGTAAAGTTGAGGTGCTTTCTGTAAAGTGGCTCCAAATGTGTCTTAAATGTATTGTATGATTTTATATGATATATGATCACTGGATATGCATATATGAAGTATGTTAATTGTATAAATGCTACTGTATCAAAGTTTTATAAAGATTTAACAAAAAGGTATGATGCATGGTTTCAAGTAAAATGTCTCTTTTAAATGGATGTTTTTGCATGGTTGTCATACTTAGTGTATTCTTGTACGAACTCCATTCTTCTCTACCTTTTTACTCAAAGTTTAGGTTCTAGGTTCATAAAGAATATATTTAAATGATGAAGACCTTGATATGTGATTCCCAAGCTCAAGTAAAGGAATCCTTAAGTTCAATGGTTTCCTAAGTTGTGTCTTTACAGTAAAGTCTATTAATATTGTACTTATGATTTATGTTATAAGGGTTGTGTCCCTAATGTACTCTAATGATGTTGAGTCTAGGATGGCAAAAAGAGACTAATGTCTTTAACTATGTATTATGATATTTTGTATATAAATGAAGTTATGTTTATAGCATATTGTGTGCTATGAAAGTTTTAAATTTTATGCTAAATTTACTTATCACAATGCGACGAATGATGAATATGGGCTTGTATAAGACTTCCGAGAGGTCAAGTACTCCATGTTTCTTGTACGGGGTCTTTCCCTGATGTGACAACTATGGATTCTTCTATGAACATGATTATAAAGTAAAGACCTAACATGATTATATATAAGGGAATTAGGCTTAGCACCAAGTAGATAGGACCAAGAGATGGAAATTTTTTATGCCTGTCAGTCTAGGTTTCTAGAAGAAATCTCCCTATCACATAACTATGTGCCCATTGGATCCACCTATAAGCTAACCATGTTAGTTCTTCCTTAGGTAAGCCTCTTTTCAGTGTGGGGTAGTACACCGGATTTCATGTAGCTCACATGGTCTATGTCAATTAAAGCTAAACTTACCTACATGACAAGAATAAATTCCATGACATGACATGAACAAGAGCATGCACCAAGAACATAAACTTAAGGCATGTTCTATAATTACTTGAGGGTTCTTACTTAGTGTGACTGGGGTATGGGACTTCATTCATGCATTGCACAATTGAGTTTGAAGAGTGACTGGGGTATTTGCTTTACAACATCATACTTTATTTAGTTAACATATACCATGCATGAACATGAACCATGAATATAAATGTGAACATGAACATGACTTATATCTATGACTTGTTAACAAGTCTTGCTTGGTTTGTGGGCATGGCACTTCACTTGTACATTAAACAAGTAGACCTATGAAGATGTTGTGGTGTTGTTTAACTATGACAATAATGTATGTAGATCCATGTATGCATGTAATAAGTTGGTAATTTGAATGACTTTTGTACTATGAACTATACACATGATGTTTCCTTGTCCATGATTATTAGCTTGGGTGAAGTCAAGGTGGGTTATGCATGGCCATGGTAGTCTAAAGTGGTTTATGGTGTGTTTTTACTTGGTGATTACTTGAAATGTGTATAATGTCTTTTGAACTTTATAAAGTCAAGATTTCAACTAAATGAACCTTTTTGCAAGGCTTAAGGTTTTTATGCATGCTTCCATACATAGTACAATTAATTGTGCTAACCCTTTCTATGTCTTTTTACTATGACTGTAGGTTCCGTTTGTTGAGACGATTACTTCTTCATGTTAAGCCTGGGTTGAATATTCCCTAGGCTTGGTGAATCTTTAAGTTTGAGGATGTCACATCCAAAGACTACACCCTAGAAGTTAGGGCACAATTATGGATTGAGACCGGCATACTCGACTTCTAGGAGGTCTCGTACAAGCCCCTTTCATATTATTCATCGCATATACATAGTGAAAAGTAGTGCGGAGTTAAAAATTTTCACAAAATATAACATAGTCTTAAAATCTTTTTTGTTATAAAAGTAATAGGAAATACTAAGTCTCAATCACATCATCTTAATACATAAGAATACTTGGGACATGTCCCATACAAAGTACGAATAAAGAAATACATAATCTATTACAATACTTCACTAAGAAACATAAAATACATATATGCCCTCGAGTCAAGTGAGGACATACTTCAACTTCTCTTGAACGATCTTCTACATCAAAGTCTTCACTTACACAAAAGATCGTCACCTATATAGAACTATATAGATAGATAAAAGCATGGAATTAGAACAACCACATGTACTTAGTATGGCCTAATTCATAAAAATCATAAAAATAGACATTTATTGAAAATATGCATCTTTTCATTTAAAAATCGTTTTTAATCATCAGAACATCATTTATCAACATAGAAACACTGAAGGAAACACTTAACCAAAAATACAAATTTTTGAGAACACTTTACAGTGAACTCACTTCACTGTACTGTGACTTAATTCACTGTTACAATGAAGTTCTTCTCCCTTAGATTTAGACATATCCTAGCACGTAATTTTCCCACTTAAAGCTATCCTAAGACTCACTTAAGCAACACAAAGAGAGCCCGCCCATACACCCTCGCTAGGCATGACCTAAATGATCCTCAAGACTACTTATAATGAGTCACATACACACCTAATGACATCAAAACATATCAACATATATAATATGATATTCTTCTTCAACAAGCTATTAAAAGTCATACTTAAGTAAATCAAGAAGATAACGTCCATAGTGACCTATTCAAGGTTACCTAACAAATCCTTAAGACTACCTAAATCTTAGATCATAGACACAAAGTAACCAACATCCCTAACTAGAGTCATCTTCAATACCTCCAAATATAATACATAAAGAGATCATCCTTTATGCCGTCTTCACACTTTAGCTAAGGAATGCTTAAGTCACTTTAGATTAGGTACTCAGTTATTTACATAATACTTAACATAAGTCATTAGTTCATTAGTTCACCTAAAAATCATACATCACATAAATGAATTCAAGTAAAGGTCTTGAACAAGACCTAGGAACTCCAAATAACACCATCAAAGTCTATTGTGCAATGTCTAGATAGTGTCCCATACAACCACCTAAACCTCATAAACTTATCTAATGCTAATAGGCATTCCATATAATGAGAATAGGCAATAACCGACATAGACCATGATAGCAAGAGATGGAATCCGGAGTTCTATCCTACTCCGATGATGTTGTTCTACTTGCCAATTGTAATACTTAGACACGCCCCATGTAGGCACATGGTTAAGGAATATGAAGGGCTTCTTTGTATTCTAGTCTCATACTTTTACTAGAACTACTTCCCTTACAATACTCACTCGGTGCTAGCCTTCTTTCTCATAGAGTAATTTACATATTAGGTTCATATAAAAGGGTTTCCTAACAAGTTCATAACCCAATCACATTTACCCTACCAAGGAAAGGTCCACGAGGGCTACCTCACAATGTTTACAAGAAGCTCATTATGAATTCCCTAAGGATTAATATAATATCGTTCCATCCAGCTAACCTTAACTCCATCATTCCTTTACTTGACAGATACCATTACGGCTTACAACTTCAACAAACTTAACCTTACCACTTAGTCAAGGTTTTCACATAAAAGACTCTCATAACATCATTTAACTCTCATAACGTCATTTAAGGTCACATGTTATTCATAAATTCAAGACTAATGTTTATAGAACCCTAAATCAAGACATCAAATATTCATAATCATATATACATCAAGCAAGCGACACAAGTCAATCAAGACAAGACACCCCATACTTCACTTTTAACTCACAATGCAAGCCTTCTAAAATCACATAAGAACAATCCTAACATCTTCTGGTGATCCTATATGCTATCATAGCATCATCGTTGTAATCAACATAGACTCATATAGTCAACTAGGCATAACCAAGACTCAACCTTTAACACTATACACTTAATGTTAAAGTCATAGTCTAACATAATTACCTAAGACAACATGAACAAAAGAATACATATCTGACTTCACATATAGATATATATGGTCCTGATTCACATAATCAACTACACAAATAGACACATTACTTCAAGTAGTTTCCAATAAGGCCATGATCATCATATTTCATAAGGTAATGCCGACAAGCCTACGTCAATTGCAAGTAAAACACATAACGCCGCAACCATAAGTGGACCATACCAATCACAATAGAATAGAAGTATAAATAACATCATTTAAAAGTCAATGGGGCAGCATACCTCCACTCCAACATCAACACTTCAATTCAAAGCTAAATTACTCTATTCGATAACACAAGACCCTTACCCAAGGCCATAACCAACAAGTCAACATAAAAACTACAATAATCAATAAACTAGATCAATTTAATGTAACTTCATAAATCTAACACAACCTAGATATCAATTTACTACAATTCTTACTTCATTAGAAAGACCATAAGAATACATAAGAATACATCAATATTAGCTCAATATGAAGTAACCCATAAAGTACTCAAAAAAATTAGGGTCCATCAAATTCATGGGTTCATAGGTAATTTATGTTAAAATCATCAATATATTATCAATTAAATCATTATTAAATTTTTAAAAATCATTATGCAAGAACCCATGGTAAAATCAAGAAATTGGACAATTGAACTTTGAAAACGTTAGAGAACATCTTAATAGTTGGGTTCCTTGATGAAACAAGTTTCAAGGATCAAAAGCCATACCTCAAGGATGATAATTCTTCACTTTTATGAAGAAGTTTTTTCTTCAACTTGGACTTCAATGGAGTCTTTAGGATTTCTTAAGGGATTTTGGGGTTTTGATTCAGAAGAATGAAGTCTTCAATGTGTTTAACACATATATAATTATTTAAAATACCTAATATACCGTTAACAAAGCGCCAATACACCCTTTTAGAAGTGGGGTGAATTTACAATTTCACTCCTAGACTTGGCAGTGAACTTCCACAAACGACCTTCCCATCGATGGGGCGTAAGCCCACTTACGGGTTGTGCTAAAAACCGTCGATGGGTTCAAAGGCTTGCAAAAGGGATCTTAGATCCCCAGTCTAAGTACCAAACAACTCCCACCACCTACGGGGCTTCAACCAGGCTACAGGGCATCGATTGCCTTCCGTAGATGGACTACCTTTTTGGGAGTTTTGGCCACCAACTTGGGTCCTTTCTCAAGGACCCTTCGATGGTCCTTGGGGATAATTTCCCAAACATTTCCAACCCAAATACAACCGTCTATGAGTTTTACACCTCTAACATAAATTTCATCCAAAACGAACATGTAAAACTCCATGAAACATGTCTTTCAAGGCATATCTTTCAAACGTCATGGACGTTCTTGGACCTTTGACCTCAAAACTCCACGAAACTTGACACACTACCTATACATGATATAATAACTCATTTAAGGACCTTAAAACATCATTAATAATACATAAACACATAGAACCAGATACGTGGCACATAGTTGATTTAGTCATCGAACGTCTTGGTCGTCCCTTAACATTTAACTTCCAATGCACCTAAACTCTTAGATACTGCCTCTATATAGTTTTATAGACCACATAAGGACCTTATACCATAATTACCCAAATCATAGGCTCTAGTTAATCTAAGTCATTTCCAGGGTCTTATAGAGGACAAGATGTCATTGATTCTAGTAAGAAGATTGCATTTTATGTTCTAGACGATATTGTATTTTGTATATTTGGAGATTTCACTAATGTAAGGGATTTGACCCTAATTTTACTCTTATATTCTAGATGGGGATTGAGAAAATCTAGTTTCCTCTATTCCTCAAATGAAAGTAGTTGACTTCTATTGTGAAAGTTCTAAATTTTCCAAATTATTCTATGTGTTTATGTTATAATGATGTTAAGAACTTGTATTATACCCATTTGGGGTTAAGTACGCCGTGTTATGATAAGGGGGTGCTCTTGATCCGTGAAATACATGATCATATGACTCGTTTAAACTTATTTAATTGGATAGAAAATATAATGTATTACTAATTAATTGTTATTTTTTCTAAATTCTACTAGTTTTTGTCTACACATAAGTGTCATATTCTAGTAGGTGCAATATCACAATCTTTAACATAGCTATAAACCCGAATATACCTTATTAATGTCAAAGTGTAAGTCTCATTAGTCATATATACATCATGGACATATAGATTCATCGATTGTATAAGGAGTTATATATTTTAACAACCAGTAAATATTCAATATATAAATTATATAACGGTAATAAAAAATTCAAATCTATTTTTTTTTCAACAGTAACATTGATTATAGTTTTGTATAAAAGGAAGGCAGTCCCTCAGAAACAAACCACACACCTCATTTTTATAATGTCTTAAGCATCTCAAATGTCCAATGCAAAAAAAGTTTTACAATTGTCATTGTGGTAATCCAACTACATTGAGTATGTCACACATCAATATAAATCCAAATCGACAATTCTGTACTTGTGCAGTTGTCATATGCTATCTTTTTGAGTGGCTTCAAAACGAAACATTAGTTAGTAACCCATTGAATTTTCAAGGCATTGCCAAATTTGAAATATTAATTAAGCTACGAGAATACAAAGAAAAGAGGAATATGCTAATTTCTCTCTTACAAAAAGCCGAAAAGAAGAGGAAAAACTTGAAAATTTTGCTAAAAGATGTTGAAATAGATCGAGATCAACTAAAAGAAAGATTAATTTTGGTAGAAGAAAAAGAAAAACGTCTAAAACTATATTATGTGGTTTATTTTTTGTGTTTGCTTTTTGAAAATGACTAATAAGAATGTAGTGCTAAATAAATAAAGTTTTTCCCTCAATTTATTGTACTCTTAATTTTTTTATTATTTATCGATAATGTTATATGTCAAACAATTAACACAATCTATAGTATTAGACATACAACTTTATTATCGATAATTGATACTTAATTAATTTTACTCTAGAATGGTAAAAAAATTGAAGTCAGCCAAAATCACATACTATGTTTTATCAATAGGAAATCTAAAAACCTTTCAGACTAAACATATTAAACTATTATATGTGAATTTTTCTCGTATATAACAGTAAACAACAAAACACTAAAACCAACTGTACCGACCCGAAAGTACCCCCTAGAAGAAGGGAGTACCCATAGGCCGCAAGCATTGTCTACTTGACCTTTCAGAGGTCTTATACAAGTGTAACAACCCAAAAATGACTATGCTAAGTAATGCCTAAACGTACCTAGAATACCTAGATTAGACCGGATTCACACGAATTGATGCGCGTGGAACCAGACCACTGAACCCATGTACCATCCAAGCCAACCAAATTGGTGAGTTAGTTGAGCTAGGCAAGCTTGGGTCCCGCCATGTAGGGTACCCGAATATTAAGATTCACCTGGATGAGTCTTAACCGGACTTGAAAGGAGTAACATTAGGTTTGGAGGGTCTACGGGTAAAATGGTCTTTTCCAGGCTAGAGTAAGTATTGTAATTACTCTAAGTATTTAATTAATTATTTAATTAATATTGTGGACAATTCGGGTAGGGTTGACCTGAATTGATTCATTTTCGCGAGATGAGCTCCACCTAGGTTCGATTCTCGGTGGAAGCAATATCAAGTTGAATTAATTGGTATTTCATTTTCTGATTTAAGTAACGGAAAATCACATTTTTTAATTTAAACGAGTCCAAGTTTGGCTGAGTCTTCAACTAAAACTCGTACTACTAAACATACTCTCACATCTCTCCACTCTCTTTCTCACGCCTATCCGCTCTCTTTCTCACGCCTATCCGCTCTCTTTCTCACGCTCATCATCAGTAAATAGAAAAAAAAAAAAGTTCATCACTCTTGAAGAATTTATAGGCTAATACTCAAAAGAAAAACTAAACTAAAAACGAAAAGCAAAAACATTTTTCAAACGGTTTGCGCGTGAGATTTTGTTGGAGAAGCATTGTTTTTTGTGGGAGTTGGCATCACTTGAGATCAGGTTTGAAAGGTGTTAAACAATATAAAAAGGTATGGGTGTTCTTCCTCTTGGTCCCTTTCCCAAGAGACCCCTAATATTCGGTCGAATTATAATCTGAAAACTAGGAACGTTCCCCTTTGCATGTCCCTGTCACTAGCTCCCATCGATTATTGTAGGTTGGGTATGTTTTGCTGGTAAAATTAAGGAATGTAACGCGTTTGGTTGATGATTATTTCATGTATGTATGTTCAGAATTATGTGATGATAAACGTATTGGAGCATGAAAATGGTACGAATTAGAGTATGAAAAAAATGATATGTTAAATCCTTGTGTTTTTTGTATGAAATTACATGGAAAATACATGTAATAATATAAGAAATATCCAGCGAATTGTAAGAGAAATCTAACGTACAAAGGATTTAGAAAAATGGACCGGAAACAATGACCAAATTTCCAGAAATCTGGAAATTTGGTCTCCACTAAGCATGGCTGAAATTTTTGATTTTTTTAATTTTTTTTTTTGGTGTGAGATCATTAGGGATTGAATCCAAGACCTTACTTTATGCAAGCTAATGAAATTTTATAATAAAAGTGACGTTAGGAGGAATCGCACTTGGGTCTTAACTGAGTAAGAGAACTTAGAAAATAAATTAAAAGAAATAAGGCACATGGGATACGAACCCATGTTTCCTTGGCCGAAAATAAGATCAGTCCATGCAATAATAAAAATAAATAAAATTAGGTGTGTGTGGATCAAACCACAACCTCTCGGAAAGGTGAGAAAATTAGGATAAAATCAAAAAAAATAAAATGAGGTTGTGGGGGATCGATCCCACACCTTCTTGGTCTCAAACAAAAAAGGAGTGAAAAAAAAGAAAAAAAGGGGAAGTAGGTGTTGAGGATTGACTCGGGTTCCCAATGCCGAAATTTTAATCACAAATTAATACAAGACTAAGTGTTTCTCAAGGGATTTGAAATAGGATCCCTTTCCCAACTACGTATTGATACATAACCATACGTGAATAAATATTTAATGAATGTTTCCCATAGGGATCGAACTCGAGACCTTGGAATACATACAAGATGCATAAGTCTTGTACCTTATAATCTTGGGTAAGTATGAGTCAATTAGACGATTTATGAATAAAGCCTTATGCCTTGTACGTATGGGTTAATAAGTCCAGTCTAACATATATGTAACGAAATGATGTGACCCTAGATAGTTAAGTAAGAATATGAAACCCACTAAAAGGCCAAGTGCATTGGCATATGACGAAATGAACATTCATATAAATGGTTGCGTAATTATGAAGAGCTAATATGTTAAAGTTAATGAATGTGGTGACAACATGATAAGAGGCTAATATGAAAGACGAGATCAATCTCGAATTAGCCTAATTTAATGTTACCAAAAATTGTACTTACCTATTAGAGTGTGATATTAATAAAGAGACCAGTCTCTAAGAACACTCTAATGACAGTGTTGAGATTAATTCACACTTAAACTAAAGATGAGATGAGAAATCATCTAATGATCAATGATTCTATCATGCTAGAAGTCAGCTTCTATGATGTGTGAAATGAATGTAATGGAACTTCATAATGAGCACTGATAGGCTAGCTATGAGTCACAATTACTTTTTTAGGGAAGGAAGCGGTTTGTGTAAATCTCATGAGATGAGACTGTCTGTTTAGGCGGGTATAGGTCTCCTTATATCTCCTAGTCTTTAAACCTATGTATCCAACATATTCTAGAAGGGTTTAATTCCCTATATACACTAGTATGTTTTGGTTTCACTTTGGCCGGTGATTCCACCTCTTTTTGGAGTGGGGTAGAAACTGGATTTCATGGAGCTCACATGATCTATGTATGTTAAAGTTAATGTTCCCAAAGAAAGAATGAGGTCATCCTAAAGTCATGCACACAATGAAACGAACCATACCAAAGGTGTTTGGATAGGATAATCAATAGGTGAACTAGACTCAAGTAATGACACTAGGTAATTCTTGGTTATTGCATAATGAACCTGAAGAGAGTCCTAAACAACATCTAAGGTATATAAATGGAGTGAAAAATGAAGTAAATATGAATGAATGAAGCAGACTCTGTATTTTCTAAATAAGACTCCCAAGTTAAGGACCCATATGTTGCGCCTCGGTGGGAAGTCCTAATGTTAAGACTGTGATTCAAGGTCTCATGTATAGAATGGATAATATGCGATTTATGTGTGTGTTATATGAAATATGTTATGCGATGTGTGCAGTATGAATAGAATGATAATGCATATTACTCTCATTAGCATGACTTTCATAATCTGATTGACAAGCCAACTGACTTGGCTTTCCATAATTCATATAGTTAGGAGAGAGCTATCTTAATCATACACTTGTAGCACATACTTAGTCAGGAGACTATCCATCATACATAACATTACATGTGGTCCTTTGTGTGATACTTGCAACCCTACTTTTACAAGTGTTATATACAATTCCACATACTATGTGGTACAAGCTCTCAGGCTGACTGCGATGATGACTTGAACTGTCTAGATCTTAGACGGACATGAGCATTCATCTGGACTTGGTAAGCCTTCATGCTTTGAGGATGATTATATTTATATTCTAGCTTAGACGTAGGTATGATCTAGTAGAGGATGTTGCACTAGAATTTTATTTCTACTTATTTTTCAAACGTCGTATTGGTGCCATTTTTGCAACTTTATATTACTGCGGTTATGAACTATTCCTTCATTTGAATGTCTTATTATTAGATTATTGTGGTGAAATAATGTGATAATATGTAATTTTTATTATGAAGTGTATGTATACATCAAAGAAAACAAAAGTTTTTAAATTTTTCTCTAAAATTAACCTATTTGATATAATGATGACGTATGTAGGCTTGTATGCGGCCTCCGAGATTTCCATGACGTTGGTTTCAGCTAGTGTCTAGACCCTGATCATGACAAACGTGGTATCAGAGCATTAGTTTTAATTCCAAGGACAATAATGTTCACATCAACATCATTGGGTATTTTCTAAGTTATGGAAGTGAAGTGCACCACTATCATGAATTAGACACTACATGATCGTAGGAAATTTCCCTTATTCTGATCTTATCATACTTTCCTTAATGTATGATTTCTTGGTGTCAAATAGTATGGTTCACGAAGGAAAACACTGGTCTATAGACTGGTTAAAGCCCCATGAACCATGGGCGTGGATCAATGTCTCAGATGTCCAGTATTTGACCAAAACCATGTTTTCACAGGATAGGGTGTCAACCTATCCACGTATCGTCGATAGGGAACCATAATTTGGACCTATTTCATTGATGAGGTTCCAACAATTCTAGGGTTGAATCGAAAAATTCACCCTAAGTCTTTTAAATTGCATGGATAGTTATTTAAGGTGTTTTTAGATGTTATAAGAGGATTAAAACATTTAAAAGTTATTTTTGACTTATTATTTGAAAACCCCAAAAGTTAGAATCCTTCATCCCCAAAACTCTCTCGCAAGGAAAACTCCATTAGAGGTTAAGACCTGAAGGTTCCAATGTTAATTTCTTCATGTTTTTCAAGTGAATTTCACGGAATCACGTCTAAGAAGGCATTATGACCCTTTATTCTTGATTAATCTTACATTGAAGGTGCTAATCCAAAATAGATTTAAAGCTTTTTAATAGGTCAATATTCTACTTTATTATCTAAGTATAAGTTCATTGTTAAAACGTTTTTAAATTTTAACTTGATTTATATGGAATTCCTTCAAGAACCCATGTCTTCCTCAAAACCCTAAATTGAATGGAAAATTAATTGATTATGAATGTATATTGAATAATATCTTATAATATGAGTTTAGTTTATGGATTCATGTCATTAGTTATGTCTTATGGTGGAGAAGTATTATTTTATTCGAATATTGATGTACATATGTGTTGGTGAGTTGAGATCTAAGGACTTGAAGGCATCTTGTGTTCAATCGCTTGTTGAATTTCTTATATTAACGATGGAATCGATTGTGAAACATGTTAATTGTCTTATCTGTTGTAGTATCTTGGATATAAGAGTTGATATATATTCTTATTGAGATTCATTTTAATATATTGATGTGTGATCCACCTATGGTGGAGGTGCTTATTTGATAGCTATATTAATATGAATCTAATGAAGTTAAGGTGTTCATGACTTGAAGCACTTCTACATATGATTACAATGATTGAACGATGATCTTTTATACAATGTGAATGTGTTGTGATTGAAAGCATAATCTTACAATATAGTCTTGAATTGGTAGGCTTAAGCATTTAATTCCTGTATTAATGAATGTAAAAATAAATGTGTCTTGAAATGACACGCTTAGCCATGCTCTTATAGACTGATGAATGTATGTTTACTTAAGTGTCTAAATTAATGAATGTCTACCATCGGTAGACCTAATGTTATAAATGACTTAAGACAATTCTAGATTTTGTCTATGGACCAGTAGGCCTACTCTTGGTGCCCCTTTATGATAAGCCTAGAACCATATGTGAATGATGAACCTTGTATCGGCAGGCCCAATATTTCTGGCAATATTCTTGGAAAGTGAATGAGCTATCCTTAATGAACGTCGATAGGTAGACCTATTGGTGGTAACCCTTCTTTGTAGAAGTACGATGGGACGGTAGATCTGATGTTGGTGTCATCTCTAGTACATGAATATGAATAAAAGTACTCTAAGGTAGATAAGGCTAATCACTGAGTGGATATGGTAAAGATGGTGACTATGCCTGGTAACACCCCTATATACTAGACCAACATTTGCATGTCGATATACCGTTGCTTAATACTATAGTATGTTTATTCTCATTTTGGGACTTGAAATTTTGTGATACGTACAACCTTGCTTTAACAACAGTGTTATCTTAATTTAAGGTATTGTATGAGGGTATTTTCATAATTTTCTAATTATATTTACATATACATTGGAAGTGCGGGTATAAGATATATAAGTATAGCAATATATCCAGGTTTTTTGGGCAGCCCCTTTTGGTGAAATCTATCCATGTGATAAGAATAACTTTTGTAGCTATATTTCACACCTCCTTTGAAAAAATCATTTCCCTATATAATAGATAAACAACTGCTGTTCTTAAAAATTAAGATAAAAACTAGGTCCTTCTGGCTGGAATTCGAGACACACAGTTCGCTTTAGTAAGTCACAAAATTGTTTTGACCCGGGTAGCGTCTGGTATTTTATGCATATCTCTTTCTGTAGAGCTTGGTTTACAGTGATTAAATATGGTTTGGAATCTAGCTCTTATATCTATAAATTTTATGTATATGTGAAAATCTAATTTAGATAATATTAATTCCAAATAAGGGACATAACATAGGACATATTTTGTCCAAATTTTAAAATTTTAAATCCTGTATGAACAACTGTTAGTTTTTTGAATATATCTTTTTGCACAGAATATGTTTTGACGGGATTCTTGTTTTTTTGCAACCTTAAGATATGTACCTACATATCTCATGAACGTTATAAATCCGAGTTTTTCCATTTTCATTTTCAAATCGAAGTTGCGACATGAGGTATTAGGCTGGCCTGAATCACTATTCTGGGAGCAAAGTCGTATTTGTAAAGGCTAAGCTTGCTTGTGATGATTATCATGTTTTATATCGTCATAATTGAGATAGTAGGAAATAAAGAAGTTATTAAATTATATTTTTAAGGTTGTATATACTCGTGAACAAGTTGAGGACCTTCATACGTTGGTTAGTTACGTTTGAAACTCTTGAAGTTGTATTGGATTGTTTCTTTGCTAAAGCACTAAGTATGTGTATAACCTTGTGAAAATATTTTTAAATGGTATATCTAAGATTATGTTGGTACCTTGGTTACCTCTTATCACTTTGCATTGTTATGTTGGTATCTTTAAGACGCTAAAGATG